>VDFB02278245.1:22232-174677 GCA_007258455.2 Sequoia sempervirens | reverse complement strand
AAGACGTAAAATTTCCAGTCCATATATTATGAGATAGTATGACAAGAAAAATTATTACAGTTTAATCCAGAAAACTCTCTCACAATGCCACCAATAATTCCTTAGTTAAATGGTCATTCATACCTGCCCAGACTGTTGAGTTGTTACTGCAGAACCAGGTGCATCTGGATCACTGGCATATCCACAAGCTTAGTCAATTAACAAAGTAATCAGGAAAAGAGGGAAAAAAATAATGGTGCTATCTAATCTTACTCTAACGATGTCTTACTTCATGTAGTTATTAAAATATATTTCTGAACGTGCTTTAGCTGTAAGCTCTGCAACGAGATCTTGATGCCTCAACTTCAAGTGCTTGTGCACAAATTCAGCTGCATGAAATAGCTTTGTACAACCCTTAGCTCCACAACCATATTTCCATCCATACTTTTCATCTCTTATTTTTCTCACGTATGGATCCAAGGCTTCAATTGTTGCAACTTCCAGCTTTTCCTTTGCTGACATGATTTCTAATGGATCTTGACCTTGTAACCTGGCTTCCCAAGTAGTATCCAATTTCTTCTCCCATTCAATTGCAGCTGTCTCATCACTATTGTTCTTGCTTTCTACTCTTATATGTCGTAGACCCTTGGGAGGTTCTTTCAACTCAGTCATTCCATAATAATCTAATCCATGAACTCTCCACAAGTAGGTCACCACAACATCCAAAAGCTCTAGACCCTCATATCCCTTGACAGTGTTTGCGCCTCTTACAATCACGACACCTATTGAGCCACTTAACGATTTCTCACCATCAAATTTATCTTGCTCTGAACCACCAAGAATATTATCATCTATACCTTTCTCTGCATCTAGTTTTCGAATAAGAGCTTGTCCGAGATCTATATCCTTTTTAATTCGTCTTGGGTCAGAACTCACTGGATGAGCCTTGGGAGCACTCGAAATGAGGTCATTTTCCTTTGCAGGGCCCCTACCATGTCTCCTCCTTTTGCCACTAATCTCAGCATCATCATCTGAGTTCTGGTCACTTCCTTGCCCTCCCTTCGCAGATGATGGTATTGATCCTGTGGCACCTGGACCTCTGAATCAAAAATCAAGCAAATATAAGAAATGTGATAGTCATCAATTATAAATTTATAAATTATAATGCTTTTCATTCAGCGTTAATATAGGTAGCTTACATATCTAGGGTTCCATTTTCTAACTCTTGCAGAAATTCTTTTGCTGTTGCCTTTGAATTCTCATTTCTCCTGCCATATCACAATAGTTTTGTTAGCATTGTCAAATAAAAAGATATGCTTTAAGGAAAAAAACATAGATTTAACAATTTTGTCTAAGAAAATTCTGAGGCACAGAAGGTGAAATTCGTTCATTAACCTTTGTATGACAGCTTCCAAATGTGAAGGGTCGTATTTATCCTTCAGCCTACATCACAAATGAACATAGTCTTAAAACAGAAAAAGGCCATTTTTAAATGTCAGTAAAAAAGATGCTGATGTTTGAAGCACAGCTTACCAGTCTTCATCTTTATGAGCCTCAAAAAATGCACGTTTTTGGGTGTTTATATATTCTGTTCTATATTCTTGATATCTGTTGAACATTCAAGATTTTCTTTTAAATTCAGCATTCTATCACATAAAGTCAATGTAATGTTTCTTTAGATGTCAACATTGAAATTGAAATTGACTAAAAGAACCGTCTCCACATGCATGTAAGGTTCTCAGAGTTTCATAGTTTAGAAAATTACCTGCGCTCTGCTTCAGCTGGTAATATGTCATCCTCAAGCTCCTGTATGAATTGTTTATAAGTCATCAGCCCTTCCCTGAAAGCACTTTTCTCTCATTAGATTACTAAATAGCTGAATAAACCTTCAAGTGTTAATGAACAAAGTCACTGTGTCAATGAACTAGAGACTAACACTAAATTTTTTTTGAATTGATTGCAAAATTATAGTAGATATTAAAGCTGAATTCAATCCTGAGGAATACATGTCCAGGAGATACAAATACTCAGGCAAGAAGATTCATCATTCAAGATAAGGGAGATGACTGGGAGTTATGAAAATGCAGAGAGAAAGGGATTGCTATGGTTTTAATCTCAAACATATTACCAAATCAAAATAATTATTTCCCCACAATTTGGGAACAATCATCATAAAATACCTACTCGGAGAGAAGTTCCTATTATAAATAACATTACATACCTGTCCTATATGCTAAAAAATAAGTCACGTTGACTTGTCTTTTCATCAGCCTTTGAGTAAATAGCAGACAATGGGAGGAACCCAGCAATGTTATGTATTATTGCTTTTCCAAGTTTCTCAATAAGACTTGTAACACCTAAGCAAGTTTCATAACTAGAAAATAGTCCTCATAATGGTTTTATTGATAAAATTGAGCATTCACAACTATTCAAGCCTTGGGATGCTATCATGCTAGAGAATTATCTCAAATGAGTTATTCGATACAACTACCAAACAGAGAACAAAACAAATATTACAGAAAGTGATCATTTTGAGTAGGCCTTGATGTGGAACAGACAAAGATATTTGCTTTTACAAATTTGATCACTAAACCAAAGTACCACAGAGCCAAAATGGGCCATGCAAGGCTAAGGTTAAAGTTATATTATAATTGATGTACACTGGAACTCTTGTAGGACCAAAAAGGCTAAGGTTAGGAACTCCCAAGTGACCCACAAATTAGCCTGTGAATTCACATGCATTAGATAATGTATGTGTCAAAAATTCGATCTTCTAAATTTATACTCAGAAAGAAAACTTGACAAGCAAATATAATGAGTTACTAACCCAATGATGTTCACATGAGTTTATAACCAAGAAGGCATTGAGGTCAGATACAAAAGGGTCATAGACCTTTATGTTTTAATAACCAGAGGATTCAGATATAGTAATGTACTCCACAAGCAACTATAATCAGTTAGTAGCATTGTGAGGTCAACATAACCAAGAAGGCATCAAAGTAACCACAGAACTATAAAGAGATCATACAAGGGGTTTACGATTTACCAGCCATGGCCATTAATGCTATGTTAATGGCCTGCCAGCAGATTGGCTGGACCTGGGTCCGGTTCAAAATGTAAATGTGATCCAATCCAATTCACCTACAAATACAAGCAGGCCATGGCAGAATGGGTCAAACCAAATCAAAGGGAAGGATCCAAGGGAACCCAGCCGAATCCAGGGAAAATTCATCAGTTCCCTGCATATTTTTTTTTTTTTCTTTTAAAAAAAATTGACTTTGACCTATGCGCCCTTAAACAGATTTCAAACCCTAAAAGTCACTTCCCAAACCAAATCAAAGGGAAGGATCCAAGGGAACCCAGGCGAATCCAGGGAAAATTCATCAGTTCCCTGCATATTTTTTAATTTTCTTTTCTTTTAAAAAAAATCGACTTTGACCTATGCGCCCTAAAACAGATTTCAAACCCTAAAAGTCACTTCTAAAACATTTCAAGGACCAAAACAAGTTCATACCACTCCAAAAGGCTGAACTTTCACTTTTGCTTGTTGAATCAACAAAGGGAGTTGAAGATTGAACTTTGAAGGTTCTACAACAATTGCATTGTCATTCCTACATATTTGCAAGTGTCCATTGGCTGCCAAGAAGATCATAGAAGCATATTTTGCAAAGAAGTTTTTTTCATTTTTTTCCTCCATTTTTGTTTTACAAACATAAAAGTTAAAACAAACAAACTCTTTGCTTTGTTTTTCTTTCATTTTTCTACGAATGTATCACTATGCTTGAAATTTCGAAAAAACTACATTTTATATATCTAATTTTTTTTATTTTTTTTTTTATTTGTTTTGAATGTGTTGTTTATAAAATTTCTTACCATAGGAATTACAATGGCAGCTAGTCCTAGCTCCATAGGCCAACCTAAATACAAAACAAATGAGTTCTCCTCTATGGAAGTATGTTGATATGATACATCCAGTTCCAAGTGATGGGGGTATATTTGAATTTTCCAGGACTGTGATGTTAGATATCCAAATTCATCTAATTGGGTGAAAGCACATTTGTGTGGACCACCAATACAAAACAAATGAGTTCTCCTCTATGGAAGTATGTTGATATGATACATCCGGTTCCAAGTGATGGGGGTATATTTGAATTTTCCAGGACTGTGATGTTAGATATCCAAATTCATATAATTGGGTGAAAGCACATTTGTGTGGACCACCAATACAAAACAAATGAGTTCTCCTCTATGGAAGTATGTTGATATGATACATCCGGTTCCAAGTGACGGGGGTATATTTGAATTTTCCAGGACTGTGATGTTAGATATCCAAATTCATACACATTTGTGTGGACCACCAACACGAGGCATCAAAGCTTTCCCTAGAAATAATGGTGTACTTGTGCCATCAAAGTAAGTGATAACATATATTATGCACCAAGAGCAAGAAGATGAACTAGCAGATCATCCTTGAGCAAAAGAATATCAAAGGGAATGAAGCCCCCTATGTCCCCATCTAATCTTGATGTTTTTGTAAAGAGTTGTCCAATCTTGGCCATTCTTGAAAATGAAGAGCACATTACAAACAAAACACCAAAGGGACCTTTAGAAACTACATTTCAAAATGAGACTCTAGATATTGCCAATCAACACATAGCTACATGTATTTATATAAATGGATTGGCTTTCAATGTTGTTCACTCGCCATATTGATAGGAAATTGTAAGAAAATTTATTACGACTCCAAAAGGGTACAAAGACCCAAGTTATGAGGTGTGTGCACCTTATTGGACAAAGAGGTCATACTCATAGAAGATTCATTGAAGCCCATAAGGGATTCATGGGCCAAGACAAGGGTGTCATTGTTTTTGATGGGTGGAAAGATGCTAAAAATTGGTCCTTGATCAATCTCATAGTACTATCTGGCAATGCTTTTGAGAGCGATAAATTGTGCAAGGTAGGTGATGGATGGCCAATTTATTGCTAATATTTTCATCGAAACCATTGAGGAAGTAGGACCCCATAACATTGGCTCAAGTCATAATGGACAATGCAAAGAATTGTAGAGTTGTTGGGTTGTTGGTTGACGAATGCTATTCACGCATCTTTTGGACACCTTGTGCAATCCACTCTCTCAATCTTATGCTACAAAAGATTGGGAACAAAATTAATTGGATCAAAGAGTTGTATGCAGAGGATAAGAAATCCAAATGTTCATTAAGTACCACCACATGTCACAAGGCATATTTACATCATTTTCAAAATTGGAGCTATTGACATGAAAAAAACTAACATAAAATTTTGTAGTTTAGTTTCACTTTAGTTACTTGAAAAAGTTTTTTTTGAAACTTAGTTACTTAAGTCATAGTTTGATTGTGTATTCTAATTCTTATTTAAAATTTGTTTTTAATTATTTTATTTTTTATTTTTTAACAGATTACTGAGATCTATTTCGCCTCATAACACAACTATCTTGAGACAACTTGTGAAAGTTTGAGAGGCATTTTTGAGCATAGTCATTAGCCAAACTTGGTCCATGTGGAGGCAAAGCAACACCGAATGGGTAACAAATATTAAGCAGGTGAACATAGGTAACTCTTGGTGGTATCATGCCTAGTATCTCCTTAGTTTCACCAAGCCTATTTTGAGTATAATTTGTTATATTAACATGGACAAGCTTTTCTTGGCAGATATATAATGGCATCAGCTCAATATGACCAAGAAGATGAAAACCATCATAAATGTGAACGAGCAAAACCCTAAAGACACTTTCGTCAAACAAGTGCACATAACTATTGAAGAAAGATGGAACACAATGACCACCTCACTACATCTTCTTGTCTTCACATTAAGTCCAAAATACTATAGTGCTAAGATTCTTTTTGCGCCAACAACGATTGCCCCATATAGAGATTTTGAAGTCATTGAAGAGTACAAGGAAACATTTCGTAAACTCTTCCCTAATCCTAATTTGCAAGATGTAGTCATGAGTGAGTTCATTAATTTGTAAACTCAAATAGTCAAAGTATTGAGACTTTTCCTGATAAATTCAAGGATGCTCACAATTGGGAGTTCTTCCATGGCTAAAACTATTACAGAAGCTAAACCGATGTATGTGCAATAGTCAAATTGTATTAACCAAAAGCAGAAGATTTACATATGTAGATTTACAAGGCAAGATCCAATAATCACGGTTACGTGATTATTGACAAAACAGAAAGAAAGGAGAAAATCAAGGATACGTGATTAGACATAACTAAAAGAATATAGAGAAGCATTAAACAGAAACTACGTCTATTTCTAATACCCTCCCTTAATGCTTAATCTATCAATTACACCAAGACGCCCCCTAAATCTAACAAACTTATCCAGGCTCAGAGACTTGGTGAGAATATCTGCAGTCTAATCCTCTGTCGGAACATACTGCAATGCTATGGATCCGTCTTCGACAAGCTGGCGAATGAAGTGACAATGAAGATCAACATGCTTTGTCCGTTCATGGAAGACTGGATTCTTGGTGAGTTTCAGCACCCCTTGATTGTCGCAATATAAGGGGGAAGGTCCTGCTTGAGACATTTGCATGTCTGTGAGCATCCTTCGAAGCCAAACTGCCTCACAAGCTGCTTTAACAGCTCCTCGATATTCTGCTTCGGTCGAGGAGAGAGCCACTGCCTGCTGCTTCTTGCTGGTCCATGTAACTGCACCTGTACCCAAACTGAATACATACCCTGAAGTAGACTTCCTGTTATCAACAGAACCTGCCCAATCTGAGTCTGTATAACCAATCAGCTTTGGATCTTTGCACCTCCCATATAAAATGCCAAGGTCAGAAGTGCCTTTCACATATCTCAGCACACGCTTCGTTGCAACCCAATGTTCAGCTTTAGGGGCTAACATGAAGCGAAAGATGTAGCTCACTGCAAAGCTAAGGTCAGGTCTAGTGGCAGTGAGATAGATGAGGCTGCCCACAAGTTGCCTAAATTCTGATTCATTCTCCACGGGTGAATCCAACTGAGCTGATAACTTCAGCCCTTTCTCCATAGGTGTAGATGCCGGTTTGCAATCTGTCATCCGGAACTTGTCCAACAAGCTCTTGGCATACTTCGACTGTGAAATGAAGGTACTGCCAGTAGACTGCCAAACCTCTATACCAAGGCAATAATGAAGGAGTCCTAAATCTGTCATGTCAAATGATCTGAACTGCCAGTAATGATTAAGTCATCAACATAGACAACTAGAAACAAGATATCATCACCTGTTCGATTGAAATACAGATTAGAGTCAGATGATTTCGCTGAAAGCCATGATCAATAAGGTATTGATCAATCTTCATGTACCAAGCCCGTGGTGCCTGTTTAAGTCCGTAGAGTGCTTTCACCAGTTTGCATACCTGGTGTTCTTTACCAGCAACCTTGAAACCAAAAGGTTGTGTCATGTAAACTTCTTCCCGCAATTCACCATTGAGGAAGGCACTCTTTACGTCCATTTGATGGACTTTCCATCCAAACTGAGCTGCTATTGAGAGGACAAGCCGAATGGTACTCATCTTGGCTGTAGGAGCAAAAGTCTCCTCATAGTCAATGCCCTCTTGCTGTGAAAACCCTTTGGCTACCAACCTAGCCTTGTATCTGTCAAGGGTTCCATCAGCCTTATACTTAACCTTATAAACCCATTTGCAGCCTATGGGTTTCTTCCCATGCGGAAGATCTGAAAGCTCCCAAGTGTGATTCTACATGAGACTCTGATGTTCAACTATCATAGCCTGTTCCCACTCAGGTGTGCCTTTAGCCTCTGTATATGTTTGAGGCTCTGAAATGCTATGAAGGTTGGCCATAAGAGCAAAATTCACTGTATTCTGCTGTTTGCTCTTATTCCGAGTAGAACTACCCTCTAGTAACTCATCATCATGAAGAGCACCAATCGTCGAAGCCCACCATTTAGGTCGTAGAGTAGAGGAACCAATATCAGAATCAGGAGGAATTACTGCTACTGGATCAGCTGGAACTAATATATCTGGAAGAACATCCAAATCGTGCTGAATAGGGACTGGTGGTGGAAGCGGCTACTGAGGTACTTGCACGTTTGCGGAATCCCTCCCATAAAGTGGACCAAGTGGAAGATAAACACTCATATTAGAATCTATCTGAGGCTGATCCTCAAAACAAACAGGAGAAGACTGATAGAAGAGCCCACCATTCTCATCAACCACGACATCACGACTGAAGATTAGACGATCAGTGTCTGTATCTATCAGTCTGTATGCCTTATGGTTCTCACTATAACCTGTAAACATGAGCTTCTGGCTCTTGGAATCCAACTTAGTGCGTTGAGCATCAGGAATCCAAACATGAGCTATGGAGCCAAAAACCTTCAAGTGACTAATGTTCGGCTTACGTCCAGACCAAGCTTCTTCAGGAGTCATCTTCTTCACAGCATGAGTAGGAGATCTGTTCAGAAGATAAACAGCAGTATACACTGCTTCAGCCCAGAACTTCTTAAGAACATGTCTATGTTCCAACATAGAACGTGCCATTTCTGTAATGGTGCGATTGCGACGCTCGACTACACCATTCTGCTGAGGGGTGTAAGGTGTTGTGAATTGGCGCTTTATGCCATGTGTAGCACAGAATGTGGAGAAATCTTTGGAACAAAATTCCCCTCCATTGTCAAACCTGAGAGTAATAATAGAAGAACCAGACTCTTTTTCCACCAAGGCTTTAAGCTGCTGAAATACGCTAAACACCTCTTATTTAAGCTTGAAAAAATACACCCACATCTTTTTGCTGAAATCATCAACAAAAAGCAAAAAATACCTAGATCAAGTGACGGAAGGCGTGTGCATTGGACCACATACATCAGCGTGGACCAACTGTAAAACCCTTGAAGCCCGCCATGAGGTGCCATCAGAGAAAGGAATCCGATGTTGCTTTCCAACCTGACAAGCCTCGCAAACTCCATGAGTTTGAGTCTGAATCGTAGGTAGACCACCAACGAGATCATCTCGTGATAACTAAGAGAGATAGTTCATGTTCAGGTGCCCATAACGCTAATGCCAGAGACTTCTAATAGAAGTGCTCCTGGCTGCCATAGCATGCTCTTGAGAATCACCAGAATCAACAAGTCTATAAAGACCATGATCCTCAAGTCCCTGAATGACGGTAGTCTGTGTCTCTCTTTCAACAATACTGCATGTATGCATACTGAAGACTATGTCCAACTGAGGAGAGTGAGTCATAATCTGACTTACAGAAAGTAAGTTCATCTCCATGCCAGGTACAAAGTATACATCGAGAAATATCAAATTTCTCTCACCAGATTGAATCTGTACGTTGCCCTTGCCGACAACAGTATACTCTTCGCCACCTCCAAAGATAACCGAATCTTTGAAAGGCATGTACTGAATGAACCAATCGAGGCGATGCGTGAAATGGCGTGAAGCACCAAAGTCAATGTACCAAGTAGAAGAGTTTACAGGATCTGTAGGGCTCTTTGCCATGAGTGCAAAGAAGGCAGACTCATTCTGCTCAGTGTGCTCCGCCATATGTGCTTGCGGTCTAGACTCTCCTTGCTTGCCTTGTGCAGAGGCCAAGCGTTTCCGGCAATCCTTCTTCATGTGGCCAAATTTGTGACAATAATTACACTGAATATTCTTCGACTTCGAAGAATCTAAACATGGCCCCTGATTGTATTGCTGAAAGGACGAAGGCTTTCCCTTATTCTTCTGAAATGTGTTTGCAGGGAATGCCTGCATTGAAGAGGATGAAGTGGCACTAGTACCAAACTGTTGTTTCGAACAATCCTGCTGTAGAAGTTTATTGCAAAGATCTGGAAACGTCAGGTCAACATTAGTCGCTGTAATGTTGAGCGTCTCAATAGAGTGCTCATACGGATGTGGTAGACTTTTCAGAGTGATCACCACCATATCTTCTTCCTCCATTTTCCGACCAATAGCCTCAAGCTGATCTCGAATTTCCTTGATCCTAGTTAAGTGTGCCTGCAGAGGTGTATTCTCATCCATGACGATGGAAAACAACATGTTCTCCAGAAAGAATGCACGACTTTTGTCGAAAGTCTCATGAAGAGCTTTCAGAAGATCACAAATCTCCTTTGCTGATTTACCTGAAGGAACCTGAGGTAACTAGTCATCAGTGACTGATAACTTTATGAGCATGACGGCTTCCTGATTCTGCTCATCAAACTTCACTTGATCCTTATCAACTGTGGGAGGTCGTGTCATGGTGCCCAGAACAATCGCGTCAAGACATCGATACTCAAATATCGTCATCATACGCTGCTTCCATGTGTTGTAGTTGCGACCGTTGAACTTCTGACTATTGTCCAACATGATGTTGGTCAAAGAGGCCATGCTTCACGCTTTTCGAGGCACGAAAAACGAAGATGACGTAAGCAGATAGATGGTACAAAATTCGAGACAACACAGCTTGTTTCCAAGAAAGAGAAAAAATCCGAACACAGATTTCGAGGAACTAGTAACTGGTGGACGAAATACAGTTTTCCAAATTGCTGGAAAATTTTAGAAAAAATTGATACTGAAAATAGAGAGTAGTGGGGCCCACCACAGGCAGAAAAGTAAAAAACCAACTGCTTCAGAAAGGACAAAATAGCCAAATTCTTACACAAATTTGGCGGCCCACAAACCTCAAGAATCTCTCACAAAAAAATGAAGACTGTCGGCCAGCACAAAGACGTCTCACAGAATGAGACAATAGCTGATGAAAGTCGAAGAAAGTCGCTTCCAGGACAGATAGCAAAGACTGTTAGCAAAAAAAGACTATATGCATAGATTCTCCTCACCCCACAGCTGAAGACGCACAAACAGGAAATTTATACGTGTCTGCAACACCAAATAGGATTCCCGTACACAAATATGATTCTCGTGCGGATCCGGAAGAAAAACGCGCAACACCTTAGCAGATTTCCATTACGGCTTAGAAAGCCTGTTGTTAAAAACGGAAAAAATGAAGACGCGATTCCAGACGGAGAAAAGAAGTGATCACCAATGGCGCCAATGATCACGCACGAACAGGAGAAGAGAACCACGCACGACAGAATGAAGGCGGGAGTGAAGGGTTGTGCGGCCAGGAAAGGTCATCCCAAACAGAGAATCGTGCATCCAGAGAAGAAAACACGACACACATGATCACGACAAGAAGCGCAGCTAGAACAGAGAACGCACAAATGAAAGCAGACAGGAGTCGTGAGAAAAGCGATACAGAAGCTCACCAGGAGCTTTGACGAGATTACTCACAGGTAAGTCGCGTCCAAGGAAATCTTCACAAACTCGTGCGGAATAGAACCGACGACCAGAATCGAACTCCCGTCAAAGAAAATCAAGTGCTTCTGAAAAAAAATTATTCGCTCAAACAAACATGGCTTTGATACCATATTACAGAAGCTAAACCGATGTATGTGCAATAGTCAAATTGTATTAACCAAAAGCAAAAGATTTACATATGTAGATTTACAAGGCAAGATCCAATAATCACGGTTACGTGATTATTGACAAAACAGAAAGAAAGGAGAAAATCACGGATACATGATTAGACATAACGGAAAGAATATAGAGAAGCATTAAACAGAAACTACGTCTATTTCTAATAAAAACTTCCAACACCAACAACCCCGCACAATTAAAGTTTTATTGCAAGTTTTGTAATTTTTTTATCTTTGAAGTTTCATTTATAGTTTTCTATTTTTATAAATCTATAATGTATAACTATCTCTCTACTTTGTCTTCAAAGTTTGCTAATTTGTCTACATCTGGCAAGAATTGAAGCACATACCCTTTCATCCACTCTACAAAGTGCAACTAATTGCACTCAAAGAGAGCAAAGAAGTGTATGTGCATTCCAACATGTACCCCCTTTGGCAAAAACATGTACCCCCTTTGGCAAAAACATGGCTACAAGGAAGGTGACACGAACTTGTGGGATATATTGCACTTGAGGAGTCCAAAGAGCAATTACTACGAGTGGCAATGGCACTGATTGTGGTTCTTCAAATGTTTCTACATCATCAAATGTCAATGATATTGATAATATTGATGATTTAGATATTTAGTTTGATAGTGAAAACTGATTGTTGAGCTTGATATTATTATTTTAATATTGAACTTGGACTTTGAGCAATGAATATTTTATTATATTGAATATTTATCATTAATGTTTTAAATGACAATCAAGTTTGTGGTGGTTTTGTTTTTGACAATATAAGTTGCATTTACAAGGTGTAGTATCCTTAACACAAAGAGCCCAAAGGGCCAAAGTTCATCAAATCAAAATAACAAAATATATCCAATTACAACATATAGATCAGTCACAGAAACAACACAACAATAGCAAAATAACAACCCATCAAAAAACAAACAGAAACCACCCCATCACCTAGCAAGACCCTCACATTCCTCCATGAGGAATTTAAACACATCTTCACCAACCAAATTATTGTTGGGGTCAGATTCAATGGCATTCTTTTAACTTCATCCTTCAACACTGTCAATAGAGTGATAGCCGAGTGATGAATGACCTTGACGGTGGACTGGGTCAGTCTGTTAAGCTTTCTTTCCAGGGTACCAACACAAGCAAGCAGGCCATTGGAGTCTTCCTCCTTCACAACATCCGACCTATTAGTCTCTTTAGCTCAAGCCTGATGATTGGAGAAGTCTAAGGTGGACTCCTCTAGAATCATCTGGTTCAGCTCCGAGAAGTGACTGGGTCCCTCCATGTACTCCTTCGTTTCCTTGATCGTATCATGCTTGTTGTCATCTCGTCCTTTGCCATGCTCCAAGCTGCTAGAGATGTCATCCACCAAGACGTCTGATTTATATTTAGCCAACCGATTGGACCTTTGAACACTAGCTTGTTCCACCCCCGTATCCACACTTGTGGCCACCACAATTTCCTCCTTAAAATCCTTAGACATACTGTCATCCTCATCATTTTTCGTGGGTGGTTCCTCGAGATAAAAGGTTATGCCCCTTTTCCCCTTTTTTTGTTCAACTTTTGGTTTTGGCAAGCATTTTTCCCCCTTTCTTGGTAGGGGTGTTCTTCAATTCACAAAGCCCAACAGCAGCCTTGGTTTGAGCTAGCCCAGCACTACCCTTCTTTTTAGTAGGAAGCTTGGGTTTAGTATCTTCAGGCAATTGGTTGGCAACAGGAGGGAGCTCCCTCTTTGAGCTCACAGAAACAGCAAGGGAGGGTTTTGGAGGATAAGGATTAGAAGCCTCGAGTTCCTCAACTTTGATAGCAGATATGGGTTTCAAAGGGCAAAGGGCTAGGTGAAAATGGTAGAGGCGAAGGATAAGCCCTTGGAGGAGGGGTAAAGAGAGTTTTTCAAGATTCTTAGCTGCAAGTTCCAGGGTTTCCTTGACAGAGCTTTTAAGGGACGAAAGCAAAAAAAATAAAAAGGGAAACTAATAAGCAGCCTATGGTAGAGATGGTTCAGAAGCAGCATACGATGGAAATAATTAACTTTAAAACGACCTTCTAAGGTGATATTCATATATTTCATAAGAGCTAGGCAAACCTGGTCCCATGGCGCAAGGAGTTTGCCTAGATCAAAACCCGCATGGAGTTTAGTGGGTCGATCGTTCTCCTTGAAGAAGGTCTGTAGACTAGCCATGTCTTGCACCTTAGTGTGTTTCTTAAGTTTTTGCCCAAAACAAGAAAGCCCTGTGGCTTTGGCGATAACATCTTCGCTAACCTCAAAAGAAATACCTCCCACAGTAACCCTTTTGTCGCACCAATTGTTAGCAAACTGAGCTGAAAGTTTCTCATCATGGCCTTTTAAACACTCCATTAGTGGAGCTATACCACCTTCCACGCAAATGTGCCAAACAAGAGCATCACAACGAAATTCTTTGCAAAAGCATGGTTTGGTTCTCACATGGTCACCACCTATTTTCAAACACAAAGAGGAGTGAACGGTAACAAAGGTAAGAAAGAATAATTTTCAAATTATGGAAGGCCTGTGCAAACTGAAATCTTATCAACGGAAAAACCATCATAAAAAATCTTCATATCCTACCTAATTAAGGCGATGAGATCTTCCCACATACAATTAGGCATTTCCAAGGGACTTAGGGTAGTGGAGCAATTACAAGCAGTGATGGAGTACATCGAGGCAGAGTAAATAATCATGACATCGGAAGCAATAATTATCAGGCCATAATCAAATAAAGGTTTGGAAGGGTTAACAAATATATTAGCCGCCCGCACGTTCCAAATTAATAATAACCTATTACTATTGGGAGGGGCCTCATACAAATGACAAGAAAGCACATTAATCCCGTGGAGAATCTAGCTAGGCAAAAAATACAACTCAAACCACATCCCAGTCACCCAAACGTACCCATCAACCTCATCATACATTCTCCACATCATACCAATAACCAAGGTGACTGGACAGGTTGTCCAACCCATAAAGGAGAGATATTGGCCTTCATCATAAATGGTTAAAAGCTTTTTTTGCTCCTCAAGGATAAATCCTTGAACATTCAAGGGGAAGGCCGCAATATTCCTCCAATATTTTGAAGATTCCCAAGGAGATCCCAAATTGGCCAATGAGTCGACAACATTATTGCCTTCTCGAAAGGTGTGAGTTAGTTTCAACCTTTCAAATTTGTTGAGCAAGAATTGTATATCAACCAAAATATCCCTAATATACCAACCCTGACAATATTTATTATCGATGGAGTCAATCACGGATTTGGAGTTGCCCTCAATGTGTAGATTCTTTAGACCTAGAGTAACAACAATTTTGAATCCACACAGAAGCGCTCTTGCCTCTGCTGTCATAGAGGTTTGAATCCCAATACCACTAACAAACGCAACAAACATTTTGCCCTTCTGATCTCTGATGATGCCCCGATGCTAGCAAGGCCAAGATTGCCTTTCGCAATACCATCAAAATTAAGTTCATGCCAACCATCAAAAGGGGGTTCCCATTTGGTGTTTAGCCTAGCTAATGCTTTTGAGTTGTCAAAAGAGTTGAGATCCAAAGTCTTGTTCCAAGAGTTAGCCATAGTGATTTCCAAGGCAGTTGTCAAAGCAATTGAGATCCAAAGTCTTGTTCTAGGAGTTAGCCATAATGATTTCCAAGGCAAAGGGGGGTTTGTCCGAAGGTTTCCAAAAATACAAGAATCTATTCTCGGTAATTAGTCTAAAGCCAGTACTAAAGATCTCTTTTAGGCTTTTTTCCACATTTTGGAATATCCCATTATTCCTTTCCTTTCATAAACACTAGCAAATAATGGGAGGGACCTATTGCCAAATTTCTTTGGGTAGAGGGTGGTAATAGGAACAGAGCTAGTTATCCACAAAGCTCTTAAGATCTTCATTCATGGCCCAACAAATACCCAATTTTTGAAGGGCAAACTCCCAAACCTCAGCAACAAACAGACAATGGAGTAACAGGTGAGGGACAAACTCTTCATCCTTTTTGCATAGCATACATCTGTTAGAGATTTGAAATCCCCTTTTTCTTAAGTTGTCTTGGGTGAGGATCCTGTTATGATTCGCCGTCCACCAAAAGAAATTGATTTTTGGCATAAGTAAATTAATTTTTGGCATAAGTTGCATGTTCCAAATATGTTTCAAACACTATTATGAGTTCCTTGTAGAGACAGCAGATTGTAAGCAAACTTTACCGAGAGATTACCCTTGCTTTCCCTGGTCCACTAGAATTCATCCTCCTAAGCGGAAATGGGTATTCTGGTTAGAGAGAGAGTATCTTGAAGAGTCTTAGCATGATGCCTTAACTTTGGAGAGTGAAGGCAACAACTCTCTTGTCACCTTGTCTAGTTATGGTGGTTTTATTGTTTATATGATGTTATGTGGTATTCTAATCTTAATTCTTGCTTTTCGGTTATATATATATATGACTTTTACATGTTTTTTATACAAACGAACCCAACCCAAAAAAATTGCCAGATCCATGAACCCAAACTAGGATCCATATTAAAACTAGTAACTTAGCATTAATGTGATACTATAAATTGATGTATATGGTTTAACTCATGTAGGACTAGAAGGCTAAGGTAAAAGTTCCGAGTGACACAAATTAGCCCAAAAAATTAGCATGCATTTATTATTGTATATGTGTCACTATCAAACACTTGTTGTGGATTTAATACTAGTTAGTGGGTCTTGCAATTTAAAATTTAAAAATAGATAACATTTTATAGTCAGAACGCTACAGATGAAAAATGAGGGGCTAGAACTAAATTAGACATAAACAAGCAAGGAGAAAATCACACATCCAACACAACTCAAAATGAACAAAAATGAGAAAAGAAGACAACCAACCGTTGAGGAGCACCCATATCACTGAAGCCTGTACGTCCTGTGCCAGTCCATTCTGGAATTACAAGCAACAAAATTTATGAGAAATATGAATGGAAACAACATGACAAATTTCACATTGCTCCCACATAAACTGAAATCTACATCTTTAGCGTCATGGAAACAAAATAGCTAGTTAACTCTTATTCAGAGGTCACAATGTTTGTATGTTGTTATCACGTAAAAGTACCTGAAGGTCCACTTTGAAAACCAGATGCACGTCCTAAGTGCCGACCATGGTGTCTTTCATCTGCATATCCAGCTCTTCCTCCCATTACTCCTCTATCATATCCTCCAATTCCATCGTAACCAAACCTGCCACTCATTTAAGGTAAAACTTTAACAATCAAAATATAATATCTCACTGGTGCAAAATCTACTTTTGCCAATGAGTCTAAACCCCCTTTCCTGTCTAACAAAAGGTCCTAAAGCACCAGAAAACATATAATCTAAGAAAAGACAGTTCATTGCTCCAGACAGAAAATCACATACTGATTCCATCAGACATAATATGGAAGTGAAAGATAAATATTATACAGATTGAAATAGAGACTTAATGTTTCTTGATGTCACGAGCTGGGCACCTCTTATTCTGGTTGTGATTGGCAGCTGAAGTCAACAGCCATCTTTACTAATCCTTAAGATTTGAATCCCGAACAATCAACCTTGGCTGCTCTCTTCCAGTAATAATGTTACTGATGAAGAATAAGTAGTCTCTCATAAATTGTTTTCCTAACTCTCTCAGAAAACTAAGAATGGCCATGCAGGACCATTAGAAAGAAAAGATTGCTCACAAGTATCTAAAGTGGTCACTCAAAACTTATGTCAGAGATAGGGTTCTCTGCTTTGAAAAGAGGAACTAAAATCTAGTATTGAGAGCTCTCTTCTTAAAAATCTGCACTGTCAATTCTTGATTAAAGTCGCAGAAAAGTGAGCCATATGCCTCTACCAATATTATTCAGCCATATGCCTGTACCAATATAAATCTGTTAGAAAAAATGCCAAAAAGTATAGCCGTGCAAGAAGACAAAACTTGGGCGCAGCAAAGGTGCATCGTTTAGAACTGTATCAAAGGTTCTACTTGTAAACTATGCAACCTTATTAACAACAAATAAGTAGAATGAGAATGCAAAGAGTTTAATAGGAAATAGAGAGCCAATACCAATCAGGTAAACACACACCATAGGATGTTAAGTCCACTTAATTCATCCACTTAATGCAGCTAATCTGTTGATAACTTCTAACAGAACCCTTTAAAGGAGTTAGCCATATTGCAGAAGTGGAAAGGATTTCCTTATACAAGCAAGACATACTCAACATGTAGTCTACAGATGCACACCTGATATATTAGTGAAATTGAAATATAAAACTGGGTAGGTGTCAAGAAATCAAATATATACGGTTCCTGCATATTGTTTGAAATTAGTGCGAACATTCACTAATTTTGCATTTGAGCCAGATCAGTTGAAATCAAAAAAATTGTGTAAAAGCTTCAAAGACCAATAACATGTCCTAATGCCAAGAAAATACAAACAAAAATAACTCAGAATCGCATGAAAAAACATTGAAGGCTGTTCAAAAGCAATATGAATAGAAGTATAAAAGACCTAAGTTTGACAATTACTTAACTAGGCAAAACTCTGATTACTAAGATAAACAACAAATTGGGTTTAAGAGAATCTCATAAAATTAAGAACTTACGGTATTGATGTTAAATACAACTTTAATTATAATTTTTAAAAATTTAGGGTTTTAAATAATATTAGGTTTCAGAATTCATACACAGTTGCAGGAAATCATGTGAATGGTTACACATGCTTGCCAAAATAAACAATGAGTTACAGAACCTTGCTATTAATAAAAAAATTATTCATAATTTATTTAACTAAGATTACATGACATTATTTTAAAAAAACTAAAACAAAATTACAGTGCGAGGTTTCAAAATTAATCGTTGTTATTCATGATTTTAAAAAACCAAGGTTTTAAACTAAAAAGGGTTTAGACTGCATCAAGAGTTGCATGAAAAAGGTATAAAAGAACAAACAAGCTTGCCAAAATAAACGATAGGTTACAGTCTTCTGATAAATAAAAAATTCTCTCATAATATATTAAAATTATTAATAAGCACCCACATAGTTGGAATCCAGTCGGTCAAAAAGCTGTGCTTACAAAGAGCTCACCACTGTTTGATTACTGCTGGATGCAGTTGGGTCTTGTTTTGATCCTAGTTAACTTTCAAAAAGTACATAAAAATAAAAAGTTAATTTTAACAGACATCTCAAGAGTCTTCTCGATCAACCTGCATAGGTAGTTTAAAATTCAATGTTTCAAATCTCAGTGCCAGACCATTTTTCTCTCCCTGGAGATGGGTCCAGCAGTGAGACCTGAAATGGTGGACCTAAAACTACCAACACAGGTTGATCTAGAAGAATTTAACACAATACACTACAGGCACTCGACTCTCAAAACAGAGGTCTATGAGATTTTCTAGCAAACGGAAAATTTACCATACTGTAGGAAACAAAAGATTGATTCACAAAGTTAAATTAACAAGCACCCACAGAGTCAAAATCTAGTTGGTGAGAAATCTACGCTCTCAAAAATTCCAACATGGTTCAACCCCTGCTGGTTCAACAATGTCTTTCCCACTAGAAAAAAAAAATATACGACATATATGCAGGAGTCTTCTGAGAGCATGGGTGATTTAAGCTCCGACAAACTATGTCTCACTGGTAGACCAATTTTCTAGTCCCTATGATGTGTCCGGAAGTAAGACCCCCAGCGTGGTTGCTCCGACGCCAAAAAAGTTTGTTCCATGGTACTTTTAACACATTATATTCTCAAAACAAAGGTCCAAGCGATTGCCTAAGACAAAATATTTAGTAAATTTTACACTACAACAAAGATCATAAAAAAGAAATTAAATACCAATTTTGAACTTTGGCAATAAAAAGTAACAAGTTGATACATGGAGTCTTCTGAGAGCATGGGTGATTTAAGCTCCGACAATCCATGTCTCACTGGTAGACCAATTTTCTAGTCCCTATGATGTGACCGGAAGTAAGACCCCAAGCGTAGTTGCTCCGACGCCAAAAAAGTTTGTTCCATGATACTTTTAACACATTATATTCTCAAAACAAAGGTCTAAGCGATTGCCTAAGACTAAATATTTAGTAAATTTTACACTACAACAAAGATCATAAAAGAGAAATTAAATCCCAATTTTGAACTTCGGCAATAAAGTGTAACAAGTTGATACATTACGGAATATCTAATCGCAAAACAAATGTTCAAGAGAATGTTGATACAGAAAATTTAGTTATATTTTAGGCTACTTATAATATTTACAAAAAAACGGAATTTGTGAAATTTTGAACTTTCGCAAGGGAATCACACAAGAACTTCCCGAGATAAATTGCAACAGTTTAAAAACAATTAAACCTGAAGTTTACAAAGTTTAGGGTTTACATTTAGAGAGCAGAGGAAGTACCTTCTGTCGTCAGGGTTAAAGCCTCCTCTAGGGCTGCCGCGACGGCTGTCGTAACCATCGTCCCTGCGAGACCTCTTGTAAGGAGGCGAACGCCGCGAGGGCGGGGAGTGGCGGCGGTCACGTGGGACGTACGGCGGGGGGCTCGGGCTGTGCCTGCGCTTGTAGTCTCCTCCTCTGCGAGGCGGCCTCTCGTCTCTGTCATCTCTTCTTTCTCGAGAATCCCTGTCACGCTTCCGATCTTCTGTTAGCGGCTTCTCCTTTTCCTTTCGGTCCGCTGGCCGCTCCCTGCGTCGATCCAGAGCTTCCGCGGGCGCCATGTCCAGCACCTCCGCCATGATAGAGCTTGAGATTTAGCTGCAAATTTAAAACCCTCTAGTCCCTCAAGGCCACGAGGTCGAATGTTCCCGAGTGTATTTCTCCTTTCCCCGCTCCTACTCGTGAGAATAAAAAACCTTGAGCAAGTCTAAAAAATGCTTCCGCCACGATTCTAGGATTGGAAAAAAAACTGTGATGCGCAGGCGGATTATATTTTTATAGGATTTGTGGCACCTTATTATTTGAGAGCTGAAATTGGTGGGCTCTGGGCAGAGGAATCGACACGAAGGATATAAGGGTTTGTACAAAATTGTAATGAAAATAACTGAACTAAAAGAATTTAGGGTAAATAAATAATTGTATATAATGGTTATAAATTAACTTCTATTAAATTAGTTATTTTGTTATTAAAATAAAAAATATTTAAAAATTAAATGTCAAGGTTGAGCGTATTTAGCTTTGTTGTGAGGGTTTTAGAGTAGTTTTGTTGTAATCACAACATATTCAAATTCTTAGAATATAGGTTTTCCCTTTTTAAGATTATTTTGTTTAGTTTGAAATTAAACATTAATTTTCATAGTTAAATCATTAATTTAATTGTGATTTGATTATCAAATTTAATTTATATCATTTCAATGGTTTAATTTTTAGTTTTCTCATTTCTTTCTTAATTTGATTCTGATTGTCTTTGATATTTTTTAGATTTCATTATTTTGGATTTTTGGGTGTCTTAATTTTTTTTTAATTATGGGCAAGTATGTTGCTTGTAAGCCTTCTCTCAGTTATCTTTTAACTTTTCCCTTATGAGCTTCCGTGAACCTAGAATTCTTTTATTTCCTAGTTTATTTCCTTTCATGTTCAATTTTGGCTTACCTTATTTTTATTTGCCTTAGCCTATTTTTTATTTATCTTTCCAAACTTATGAAGGATTTAGTTTTAGTTGGGTTAATTTTTATATTTAAAGGAAAATCACTTCTTTAAGTTTAAAACCTAGTTTTAGTTGGGTTAATTTTTATATTTAACTTGGAAAATCACATCTTTAAGTTTAAAACCTAGATGCAAGGATGTTATGTGATTAATTTAATCATATTTTACATCTAGTACTCATCCAAAAGACTTTGTTAGTGTTTTGTTTGCTTTTCATTGTCCATAACCCCCAATCTTTTAGAATATATTTAATTCAATTTCAATTCCTAATGTGTATATACTTAGTCATTAAGCAAAGCTTGTGATTACTTAGCTTTAATGTAATAACCTAAGACCAATTTAAGAAAGACACTTAGTATCCATGCCTCATCAAATAGTTGACATGAAGAGTTTCAAGTGTTAAAGTGAATAATTTGAATGTAATTTTGATTTTAAACTATTTTTTTTCATTTTCACACTTATTGGTCTTGGAGGAATATTGACAATCTAGAGTTCCTAGATTTTTTACACATTTTTTACCTAAAACCAACTAGATTATAGTGATGTTGTAAATTTTCATTAACTTAGATATTAGATCTATAGATTATCAAATTGGTCTCACCGTGGTTTACAAATATTTTGAAAACCATTGACTTTTATTCTAACAACTTGAACTAAGTCATCCACATGGAAGGTATTAGTGCAATTTTAGTCTAAGTAGTCATTATGGTGTGTCAGTGTCTAATTAGATAAGATGATGTCACAAGATTAATAGATTAGTAAATTTGTTTTGTCATAATTTATAGATCTCTATCTATAATTTTTTACATCCCCAAGCAACTTGCTAGATTTGTGCCTTTGTGGCTTTTTTATTAATTTCTTTACATTAGAATATTAATGGCTATTCAACTTTCAATTCATGCATCCATATATGACCATCAATCTTCTTATGACTATCCTAGATTTAGTCGTATCATAACATAATTTGAGCATAGATCTTATATGCTAATGATACATGTCACTCTTGGTGTAGCCTTTTGTCAAGCCTTTAGCCACATGTTGAATCCTAGTTGAATTTTATATATATCTATAGATGTTAATAGTGATCTCAAGATAGCTTTATAGATCTTATAATGTCTATCAAGATTAAACACTTGATGATGACATCTCATCATCCATGTGGTTGTTACACCCCATTGTGCGTTTACCTAGTTACTATTACTATGATTGGTTAAAATATTAAATATATGAATGTGTTTGCAATTTTGATTAGAAATCATGTGCTTGTACTTTATTTCATTGTATCATTGGGAAAGAATGAATGTTAATTTGATTAATGTTATATTGAAATGTAGAAAGAATGTTGATTGAATTTGATAACTTATATGATGCAAATGATGGTATTGTGAACATCTAACTACTATTGCAAATGTGTTATGTTGAATGCAAATACAAGGATCAAGCCTTTGAAAGAGAGGGGGAGTATCACTCAGGAGAAGGATTTGGTCTGGTAACCCTTAACGAGGCCTAAACTAAACTCTCACACACTCACATATTGAATGGTTAAGTCAATTTGTAGTTTCAAAAATTGGTAAGTCAATCCTTAGTGTTGTTTGTTCATGTGTTAGGTAGGTTGTGATCTCAATTGAGAGTGTTTTGATTTGTGTTAAGTGTTTGGTATGTGTAAGCTCTTTCTTATATGTTCTTTATGTAATCGATTAGAAATATATATATAATTTATATATATGTATGCATATGCATGTCAATGATAAGCCCATGTACATGAATTAATAGGTACATGAGTATACGAAGGTAGACGTACCTATGCATGCTCATGGAAGAATTGCTCATGGGCATGAGGGTATCAAATGGACAAATAGACATGTACATATATATGGATATATACATCAAATATATATGTGACTATCAATAATTTGGCAAGAATATGTGATTAATTGTATTAGTAAATGTATATATGTGATATATGCACATATACATTATATACACATATTGACATAATGGGATGTCCATACATGTATATCGATATATGTATATATATGTATATAAGTATATAAGTATATAAGTATATATATACATATAACATTATTGTTATAAGTGATAGCATGGAAATATACATTCGAATATCAAATGGTTTATTATTGATTGATATATATATATATATATTCATATTATTGATTGATGAATATATATATATGTATGTATGTATGTATATATGTATGTGTGTATGTATGTATATATGTATGTGTGTATGTATGTATGTATGTATGTATAATAATAACTATAATATATATAGGTATATGTATGGAATATAAACTTGATTCATACATCATGAGTAATCTAAATCAACCAAATTATCAAATCCTTCCAATGCCAATTGATTATCAAAACTCACATTTATACAATTCACACATGGGATCTGATGGCACTTTCAAAATTTTGTAAATTTTAGCGTACTCATGTTAAAACCCTAAGAATTCTAACCTAAAAATCTTTGTTACATTTGATTGTAGGGTTCTTATATGAGGTTTAGGGTTTTGTTTATTTGTTGCTTGGCGTTCTTTTTTGTTGTTGGTTGTATAGTGTCTATTGTTAGTCATATAGGGGGAGGTAATTCTCATATTTACATCATCATGTGACTATCATCCTACAACTAGTTTTTCTCCTGTGTAGGTCTGAATCATCTGTTTCTATAGGGTTAGGGAAATGATTTTTGATCATTACGCCCTTTGTTCCACTTGATTCCAAAGTTGTGAGCCTACTGTTCTTGTGTCGCCCTAGAGAAGTCCCCTCTTTTAGAACAACTTATAAGCATGTGCATAAAACTTTCACTTAAGTCATGATGTCCTTGTAACTATATCGTTCATCGTTGATTTATTCTTAGGTTTACACTAACATGAATGAGCGATGAGCAATACTTCCCTTTGATATCATGCATCACTAATGGCATATGATCCCTCAAAATTGTAATAGCGATGAGCGATGTTCTTAGCCTTATGCTCTTATCGCTCACCACAGATGGCCATTGAAAATAACATTTGTAATAGTGAATGAGCGATGTGTTGTTGCACCGTATGATCACAGATATGTTGAAAAGGTAGTTCTCACATTAGTGATGTGTGATGAACCCTATAAATAATGTAAATCGTTTATCGTTTGCACAATATATGAGGAGAATCAACGATGAACGTAGGCCTTATCGCTTATCGCAGATTTATCTCAGAACTTAAGTTCTAAATTAGCGATAAGTGATCAATGCCTTCTAAAAGGGTTTTTCTTTCGCTAATTTTGATATGATCTTATGGGCGATATCTTTGGCGCCATTTGTTCTATGCAGGTGCACATGTCAAAGATCTGGTGTTTTCACAGTATCTCTCATTGTTGATGTGATCCTAGGGATAAAGTTTCAATTAGCGAAAGCACGATGAAGGGACATATGTGACCGAGATCCTAGACATTAAATCAAGGGTTAAAGGCCATTGTAGAGATGTTTTCATCGTTGATAGAGCCGAGTGATGGTAAGATAAATCAATGGTAGACGATAACCATTAATGAAAGGAGCAATGTGGTAGCATCCTGGGGGATCTCATGCAAAGCAAGAGGGGGATCAGCGAAAGAACTAGATGATCGTTGATAAAACTTTAAAGTAGGATGATCCAAAGAATAGAAAGCCATCACATAAGTAATTTCATCACTAATGAGCACCTCAGGATTAGGAAAGGATCAATAATGAAGCGAGGAGGAGTGCAAGGAAAGTTTCTCTCTAAACTGGCCTTATGTACTTTGCCAATATTAATGAAGAGCACAGATTAGGTTGGCGATACATGCCAAATTGTTAAGACATATATGATTAAATCAGGGTTAAGGAATAACGTGTCAATATTTGAGATAGCATCATTGTTTTCAAGAAGCAAGTTGATAATAGTCCAAAAATGATGCTCATGGCCACCTTAGATGAAATTTTAATTGCTCTTAGATGAACGGTCTAGATTTAGAGCCAAGCTGATAGGCTACTAGTTCGCTAGCGCAAGGAGTTATGCATCATTAATTCTACATGCTCGAAATCTCTATTTAATGCAAAATGATCGATGATTATTCTCATTATCTTTTTATTCTACAGTGTGTGATAGGCTAAGTGTGAAGGGTTGTTGGTCTAGTTGTGGTAGAATTTTCTCATCTTGGTTGGTTTGGTATGAAATTGAGTTCTTTGGTCTACTTAGGACTTTTATTGCTTGAATTGGTCATTATCACTGGGATTGAGGTGGTTTTCTTGTGGGTGTTGAACCAAAAGACCTTTTAATTATCATTTTGTAACCTCTAACAAGATGGGAAAAATTGGTGAGGTAACCTCACCGGTTAGGAGGTCTAGTCGGTTAAGTATGTCAAAATTCCATGAGGAAGTAACTAAGTAGGAAACCATGGTTTCCCATGAAATTGCAAAGGGAAAAAGGAGGGCTAGAGGCCACAAAAAGAAGACAATTGTGTGGAGTACTTACCACTTGAGAAATAGGACCCTTCCAGGGGAAGCGGCTGAGCCCAAAGGAAAGGAACTAGCGTTGCCAATGAAGAAGGCCAGAAAGAAGGAAAAGAGCTACCAGACTAGTCAAGGAAAGCAAAATTCTCTTATTGTGCTTTCTGACACTCCTTTAGATGTTGAAGCTAAGACAGACTCAGACTATGGACAGTACATTTGTTCCCTGGTGCGATATGATAGCTCTGATGACGACGTGTTAGTAATACCTCCAATTGCAACAAGGACTAGGAGTGGTTGGGCATTTTCAGATGCTAACGACTTTGAATAAGGGTCACCTCCTGATTTAGTTTTTGATGACACCATGGTCGTTGCATATGAGGTATTTGTTTTCATGTGTCTATGGTTTGTCTTTTTCTTTCCCTTGCTGATGTGGAGGTTTTCCAGATGATATGAGCCGAATCCTTTTTGTTCCCAACAACGAATGTTGTGATAGTGATGGCTAAACATTCTACACATGTTTTTTGCCTCCCCTGTTATGAAATGATTACGTATGAAACTGCCTAGGGAGTCCTTCAAGGAGTCAGTTGGAATTAGGTTTTTCAAATGAACTCAAAATGAAATTGAAATTGTAATTCAGTCGGGTGCTTGTTGCTCCCCTGTTATATAAAGGGAATTTCATGGCTGAAAGAAAAGAGGAGTTCAAAATTTTGAGTCTAGATTAAGGTCACAGTAGATACTAAGCTTTAGTAGCATAATAGAATGTAAATAGATAGTCTAGTAGATATATCAGAAGCAAGTCTAAGATGAAAGTTATACTGCGTATAAATCCTGAATATGTTTTACAATGAAATATCATAAATGAAGAAGAATTTTAGTTTTTAGAATTTTACTCTCCTCTACTGTTTTCTCCCAAGTTATGAATGAATATTGTTAATGACAGCTTCATTTGTCTTTTGTCATTTGTACAAAATGTATGAATTTGTTTTGCGCTTCAATTCAATGAATTGATTAAATGTTGAAATAAACTCATTGGTTTGTGAGAAAAACATATAGGATTTAGTAAGAAAGTGGCATTCTGAAAATACAGTGAGTTAGATGTTATAAAGTAACACTCTAATGGTCCACTAATTTTTGAATTTCAATTAAGATTGTATTACTGGTTCATTACTGTAGACATCTAAATTTAATCACTTCCATATGATTAAATTTGTTGCATTTACGTCTATCATATTAATATTAATTTATTAAATTAATATTACACCCTTTGTCTCATACCAATAAAGTATTTAATTTAATAATTAATACTTTGTCTTTTACCTTATTCCTCTCTAACTTAAATAAATACACTAATTTATTTAATTTAATCATTCTTCCTCTTTTTGATTTAAAAATCAATTTAAAATTCCTCACTTTCTCTCTCCTTGTCACATCCTCCTACATTTGCCACTTGCCTCTAATCTTCTGTTAATTAGCCTAATCCAATATTTGCACAACCTTAACCAAAATCATTAGCTAAATTTAGCACCACTTTTTGGTCAATCCTTCCATTTTTCTTTTTTGATGTTAACCCCCTTTCCTATGTGAATTTTTAATTCACATTTATTTGCTCTAGATTCCTCTCCTTTAAATGTGAATTTTTAATTCACATTCCATTCTCCCAAGGCTTCTAGAACCTTGGACTTGTCACAATCTCCACATGTGACCAAGTCCCACCTTTTTGGAGCCCCCCTTACCCTTCCTAGATCATCTCTAGGGATGTGAATTTTTAATTCACATTTATCCTCCTAAATCCAATTTTCCTCCTCCCATAGATTTTGAGGAATTCTAAAATTCCCTCAAATGTCCCTTTAATTCCCACTGGGATGCTAAAACCTTTGTGGAAACCTCTCACTCCCAAGTCCTCTGACAACCCATCTCCGCATCCCACACCTCTGTCCACTTTAATTCTTTCCTGATAAGTCAAGATGTGAGGGCTTGTGGGTTCTCAACCCACCATAGCTCCTTCTTCATCTTGACCTTGTTGGATCAATCTTGACCCTTGAATTCTCTAGAGAATTCAAAATCTCCTATAAATACCCCCTTCTCAAGGGCATTTCCAACACTTTGCATTTTGATAACTACATGTTGTCCATTTGAATCCTCAAGCCTTCTTCAATCATTCAACCATCTTTGTTCATCATTTGCATATTGAAGCTTGCATTTTAGTCACTCAATCCATCATCTAAGGAGCACACAACCAATCCAAGCAAGGGCCAATCAAAGAGGTATCAACAACAAGGGAGGTAAAAGTGTTTGTGTTTCATTTTATTTGCATTCCTTTTCATTGTATCAATCTTTTGGCTAATCTTGAGGTGTCCTTGGTATTTTGTTATTCATGTTTCTTAGTTAGTTTTGCACATTTAGAGCAGTAGAAATTCCAAGGTATACAATTACTAGTTGTAATTCTTTTCTTGCCTTAGATGAAGCAACGACTATCCGATTAGTTTATCTTATGGTCAGTTGAGTTAGTATTGACTTGAGCCTAGGATTTAAGATGAAGAATGATTCGACATACTTTAAATTACAACGTCCCAACTCTAAGTATGAAGGAGAACTTCTTGAAAATAAATAACACTTCTATCTAAGGTTTTCCAAGCTTTTGGTAAGGTGATTTTCATGAAATTGTGTATTTGTGTGAGGAAATACTCTTAACTAAACGTGAAATGTTATGAGTATATAGGGGATTACCCTCCCTGGGTCTCACAGAGTCCGAAGAGAAGAAGTAAAGTAGTAACTATTCTACTTAAGTGTTGGCCAATCCTCACCCTAGCTATTAATTGGGTCATGGCAAGCTCATAGGTTAGGACTAAGATTAAGTTTGGTTCTAAAAAAAATTACCAGCAGAAATGGCGACTCCGTTGGGGACACTTTTGTATCCTTGATACAAATATGTTAAAGACCATTTTAAAGATTCAAGACAAAAATGAACATCTGGTTAAAGTACTAAAGAAGTTTCAAATCTACAAGGTGGTTTGTGTGGCGTTGTTGTGACTTTGCTAGAAGAACTCAGATAAAGATATCCTTGCTTCAAAGGTTTTCCCTCTTGTTGAAGAGGTGGTGACTTTGCTCTACAATTTTTACTCGTGAAGGGTTGTTGTTTGTAACCTGAAAAAGCTCTATTCAAAGTTGCAATGTCTTGAGGTGTGAAGGTACATAGTTCTTTGCATATTTTTATTTATTGAACCTGTCATATGGATTGCATCTGTTGTTCCACTTAAAGTTTTATTCACAAAGTAGTAAGTATGGATGGTTAGAATGAAGTAATATATCTCAAATATTGCTATCTATTTACAATTATTCTTTAATTTGTCATGGTTATGATTGTGCACCATTAGTTGAAACTAAATTTGCATACATCCATGGATTATAAAAGAGAAATAACCATGCCATTAGAAACTTGGATGCATATTGTCAAGAAGCTTCATAAGTCTAAAAACCCTCAGATAGTTGATACCAAAGGAAGCATGAACCTAAGTGTGAATAATCCTAGGATTAGGCCGGAATGGAAAGCTATATTCAAAAAGGGAGTTAGAGAATTAAGCAAAAGGCACCTGATTGCTATACAAGCCCAATTAAGAGATAATCATACTAGATCTGCTAGTCAAATTGTTACACCTTTTATCAAATTTTTTGACTCATTATATGACCAACTAGACTTGTCATGGATTGATTATAAGGTTAAAATTATGCCATCTAGAGTCTATAAGCAAATGCCTAGGTTTAATGGATATAATATATGTGAAGGAGATGCACATGTCTAAAGTTTCTATAATTTAATGGTGAAACATTCATTTGGAGATCAAGATATGTGGATGAGATTTTTTGTTAGATCCCTTGAAGCTAAAGCTAAGGATTGGTACTTAAGTTTTCCTGAGAAGTCCTTTCCTTGCTAGGATAAACTAGTGGATGCTTATAGAGAAGAATTTGCAAAAGAGCCTTCTAATTTTGTCACAAAGTTAAAACAATTCAAGAAACAAGATGAAGAGTCAAGCATTGCTTTCAATCATAGGTTTGTTGTTTCTCTTTCACTAATCCCTAAAATTTTTAGACCTAGTACATTAGATTGCATTCATATGTATTTTGAAGCTTTTGAGGAGGGATTTAGTGCATTGTTGAAGGATTTTAAAATTTTGAATATGCAAATGGCTTACACATGCTTAGACAATATGGAAAAAATAAGAAGTGAATATATGCAAAGTTTACTGTCTTCAGTTGTGGGTAAACATGTTGATGAAAACAACAGTTGTATGGATACAAATGATCAAATGCTTTCAGTTTTAAATACAAACAAGTATGTCCTTGAAAAAGAAGAGGTTAAGAGTGTTACCATGTTAACCACTGGTGCTCCTAACAATGAAAATGTTTCTCTTCATTTTCAAAAGGATATAAATGGTCAAATCAATGATGAAAGTCAGTCTGTAAAGATTCTAAATTTTGATAGTAGTAATATCTTGATTTGTCCTAATTTGCAACTTGGTAAAGCATGTTTTTCTACTGAAGGACAAGAGCAAGAAATGGTTGAAAGAATTGGCCAGGATTGTGGTCTATTGAGTAGTGAACAAATTTCAAGTTTGTTAACCATTAAATATCAGAAATATGCACATATGAGTAACCCTCAGTTGTTGTGAAATACTCATATTGATTTTGACAGTGATAATGATTTTTATTATAGAAGATATGGAAAATGGGTATCTGATATTCCTTCCAATTATGAAAAGACATGTCACCATGGTGATAATTTGTGCAATGAAAAACAAATATTTTATTTCAATGATGCATTGTATGATGAGCATGAATGTAAGCAGGGTGATGCAAATTCAGAAACTGGTGTTGATGAGCCAAGAACAACAGACAACCATGGAGCTTATGTATCTAATAAGCTAAAATATGAAAATCACAATACAAATTTGAATGAGTATCTATTTCCTTATTTAAATGAGCCTAGTTATGAGTTTTTTCATGTGGATATAGAGGTTGATTTAAAGAGTGAATCATATTATCTTTTGGAACCAGAACTACTCACCTTTGAATAGGCTTTAGATTCTGAAGATGTTGATATGTTGTGTTCAGAAGATGATAGAGTAAGTAAGAATAAGGATAGGGTAGAGATTATTGATGATTCTCTACACCTGCATATTGAGGCACAATTACAGTGTGTGCCAATGTATGAGTGTGTTTCTCTACACACACTTGAAAATAGTTTGCATAATGAGCAAAATTTTGTGATCAGTTCTCATGATTGTTTCATTTTTAACATGCAAACTACTATCAAGATTGAGCCTGATAGTACCAACTATATGGCAAAGTATGAGTGCCAATTTTTGCAACTAGATGAATTTTTGTTACAGTGTGGTAATAAGCAAAACATCAAGAGAAGTTGTTTTCAACTTTACAACATTTTGAATAACAAAACTTATGAGTTATTACCAAATGATAATCAGGCATATTATAGTGATGTTTTCAGATTGGATTCAGTGAAGTGTGATGAGAACTTTGTTTATGATAGAGGTAAGAGCAGGCCTACATTTTTTTTGGTGGCCTTGGGCCATCAGGTATGGTTTGACTTGTCAAACCAAAGTAGTTGGGGGCAGAGATTTTTTGACTCTATTTCCCAATGGAGTAGGCACTTGGTCTGCTTCTCCCATAAGATCTGAATTCTCGCTATGTTCACTAAGGAGCAGGTGTCCCCAAAAAGAGCCACTAATGGCACTTTCAAATTTTGTAAATTAGCGTACTCATGTTAAAACCCTAAGAATTCTAACCTAAAAATATTTGTTATATCTGATTGTAGGGTTCTTATATGAGGTTTAGGGTTTTGTTTATTTGTTGCTTGGCATTCTTTTTTGCTATTGGTTGTATAGTGTCTATTGTCGGTCATATAGGGGGAGGTAATTCTCATATTTACATCATCATGTGATTGTCATCTTGCGACCGATTTTTCTCTTGTGTAGGTCTGAATCGTTCGTTTCTATAGGGTTAGGGAAATGATATTTGATCATTACATCCTTTGTTCCGCATGATTCCAAAGTTGTGAGCCTACTGTTCTCGTGTCACCCTAGAGAAGTCCCCTCTTTTAGAACAACTTATAAGCATGTGCATAAAACTTTCACTTAAGTCCTGATGTCCTTATAACTATATCGCTCATCATTGATTTATTCATAGGTTTACACTAACATGAATGAGCGATGAGTGATGAGCGATACTTCCCTATGATATCACTCATCGCTAATGGCATCCAATCCCTCAAAATTGTAATAGTGATGAGCAATGTTCTTAGCCTTATGCTCTTATCGCTCATCACAGATGGCCATTGAAAAGAACATTTGTAATAGCGAATGAGCAATGTGTTGTTGCACCATATGATTGTGAATATGTTGTAAAAGGTATTTCTCACATTAGAAATGTGTGATGAACCCTATAAATAATGTAAACAATTTATCGCTGATTGCTTGCATAATATATGAGGAGAATCAGCAATAAACGGAGGCCTTATCGCTCGTCGCAGATTTATCTTAGAACTTAAGTTCTAAATTAGCGATAAGCAATCAATGCCTTCTAAAAGGGTTTTTCTTTCACTAATTTTGATATGATCTTATGGGCGATATCTTTGGTGCCATTTGTTCTATGCAGGTGCACGTGTCAAAGATCTAGTGTTTTCAAAGTATCTCTCATCGCTGATGTGATCCTAGAGATAAAGTTTGAATTGGTGAAAGCACGATGAAGGGACAGATGTGACCGAGAGTTTGGACATTAAATCAAGGGTTAAAGGCCATCATAGAGATGTTTTCATCGTTGATAGAGTCAAGTGATGGTAAGATAAATCAACGGTAGGCGATAACCATTAATGAAAGGAGCGATGTGGCAACATCCTGGGGGATCTCGCGCAAAGCAAGAGGGGGATCAGCAAAAGAACTAGATGACCATTGATAAAACTTTAAAGTAGGATGATCCAAAGAACAAAAATCCATCACATAAGTAATTTCATTGCTAATGAGCACCTCAGGATTAGGAAAGGATCAACGATGAAGCGAGGAGGAGTGCAAGGAAAGTTTCTCTCTAAACTAGCCTTATGTTCTTCATCGATATTAATGAAGAGCATGGATTAGGTTAGCGATACATGCCAAATTGTTAGGACATATATGATTAAATCAGGGTTAAGGAATAACATGTCAATATTTGAGATAGCATCGTTGTTTTCAAGAAGCAAGTTGATAATAGTAAAAAAATGATGCTCATGGCCACCTTAGATGAAATTTTAATTGCTCTTAGATGAATGGTCCAGATTCAAAGCCAAGCTGATAGGCTACTAGTTTGCTCGCGCAAGGAGTTTTGCATCATTAATTCTGCATGCTTAAAATCTCTATTTAATTCAAAATGATCAATGATTATTCTCATTATCTTTTTAGTCTACAGTGTGTGATAGGCTAAGTGTAAAGGGTTGTTGGTCAATTTGTGGTAGAATTTTCTCGTCCTGGTTGGGTTGGTATGAAATTGATTTCTCTGGTCTACTTAGGACTTTTATTGCTTGAATTGGTCATTATCACTGGGATTGGGGTGTTTTTCTTGTGGGTGTTGAACCAATAGACCTTTTAATTATCATTCTGTAAGCTCTGACAAGATGGGAAAAACTGGTGAGGCAACCCCGCTGGTTAAGAGGTCTAGTCAGTTAAGGATGTCAAAATGCCATGAGGAAGTAACTGAGTAGGAAACCATGGTTTCCCATGAAATTGCAAAGGGAAAAAGGAGGGCTAGAGGCCACAAAAAGAAGACAATTGTGCAGAGTACTTACTGCTTGAGAAATAGGACCCTTCTAGGGGAAGTGGCTGAGCCCAAAGGCAAGGAACTGGTGTTGCCAATGAAGAAGGCCAGAAAGAAGGAAAAGAGCTACCTGACCGGTCAGGGAAATAATACCTCCAATTGCAACAAGGACTAGGAGTGGTTGGGAATTTTTGGATGCTGATGACTCTGAATAAGGGTCACCTCCTGATTTAGTTTTTGATGATACCATGGTCATTGCATAGGAGGTATTTGTTTTCATATGTCCATGGTTTATATTTTTCTTTCCCTTGCTATTTGTGGAGGTTTTCTAGATGATATGAACTGAATCCTTTTTGTTCCCAACAACGAATGTTGTGATAGTGACAACTAAACATTCTACACATGTTTTTTTCCTCCCCTATTCTAAAATGATTATGTATGAAACTGCCTGGGGAGTCCTTCGAGGAGTCAGTTGGAATTAGGTTTTTAAAATGAACTCAAAATGAAATTGAAATTGTAATTCAATCGAGTGCTTGTTGCTCCCCTGTTATATAAAGGGGATTTCATGGCTAAAAGAAAAGAGGAGTTCAAAATTTTGAGTCTAGATTAAGGTCACAGTAGATACTAAGCTCTAGTAGCAAAATATAATGTAAATAAATAGTCTAGTAGATATATCAGAAGCAAGTCTAAGATGAAAGTTATACTGCGTATAAATCTTGAAAATGTTTTACAATGAAATATCATAAATGAAGAAGAATTTTAGTTTTCAGAATTTTACTCTCCTCTGTGTTTTCTCACAAGTTATGAATGAATATTGTTAATGACAACTTCATTTGTCTTTTGTCATTTACACAGAATGTATGAATTTGTTTTGTGCTTCAATTCAATGAATTGATTAAATGCTGAAATAAACTCATTGGTTTGTGAGAAAAGCATATAGGATTTAGTAAGGAAGTGGCATTATGAAAATGCAGTGAGTTAGATGTTACAAAGTAACACTCTAATGGTCCACTAATTTCTGAATTTCAATTAAGATTGTATTACTGGTTCATTACCAGTTATAATTCTTTTTCTGCCTTAGATGAAGCAACAACTATTTGGTTAGTTTATCTTATGGTCAATTGAGTCAGTATTGAATTAAGCCTAGGATTTAAGATGAAGAATGATTCAACATACTTTAAATTACAATGTCCCAACTCTAAGTATGAAGGAGCACTTCTTGAAAATAAATAACACTTCTATCTAAGGTTTGCCAAGCTTTTGGTAAGGTGATTTTCATGAAATTGTGCATCTATCTGAAGAAATACTCTTAACTAAACGTGAAATATTATGAGTATATAGGGGATTACCCTCCCTGGGTCTCACAGAGCCCGAAGAGAAGAAGTAAAGTAGTAACTACTCTACTTAAGTGTTGGCCAATCCTCACCCTAGCTGATAATTGGGTCATGGCAAGCTCATAGGTTAGGACTAAGATTAGGTTTGGTTCTAAGAAAAATAACCAACAGGATCATTATATCCTACAAACCTCAATGATACAACAAATGTGAGTATGCCCAGGCCAGGCAACAGTTGCAGGTTGCCAAGACAGAATTACCCCAACGGAAGGAATTACATTGTTACACTATATATAAATATATATAAATGAGTTTATACACCTTATAAAGCACTTGAATGAAAGTATTATAGTGTTGTTGTTTACATAGTGCTTATATGTATGTAATACCCACGTCATGGAATAAAGAATCCAATGCATAAAGTGTAGCAAGTAAACATAGTTTGTAATGTGAATATATCACAACAAGTGAATAATACATATGAACATGAGAATAAGACTTCCATGTGGGTGGTTAAGTCAATATGCATGCATTAAATATAGTCGACACCTTTGTCAAGTGTTGAGTGCAAAACAAAGATCAAGTCATGAGCTTTAAACGCATAAATAAGAATAAGACTTATTCTTCTATGTAATAACAACGACCAAGTTAATAGGGAATGAGGCATTTTGGTGGTGCCAACTTATGAATTGCTTAAACCAAATAAAATTATGTTGTTGCAAGTCAATTTGTTCAATAAACATGTGCTAAAATGAACTGGTCAAACCATAGTTGGCTCAATAAGAGGTCAATTTGTTGTTTTATTAGCTGAGTATTTACTTGAATTGCTACCACCTTTTTACTGAAAACTTGCTGAGTTGAATTATAATGTTGAGTGGTGTCAATTTTTTTTAGCATACCTATAGGCATCTTTTGTCTCATGTTTTTGTATAAATAGATGAGCTATTCCCCTCATTTGGATGCCCAACTCACTTTCATTCTACTGCACTCTATCTCCTTTGTTTTGCTGAGAGTTATCATTGTGAGGATTGTGTTTGAGAGATATTTTATTGGAGGATTAGAAGAATTGTTTTTGGAGGGATTAAGCGAGGAGTCAGCTTGTTCAATTGGATTAGCACATTATAGGCATGTTGAATCTATCCTTTATTTTTTAGAATGCTTTGGATTTAGATTGAATATTATTGTTTGATTGTGTGATAATACTTTGATTTACTAGATTAGGGAAGAATTATGCTTATTTCTTTTGAAACTGGAAGAAACTAAATTATATTCCATTTTCATGCGAAGCTTTGTTTGAAGTGTTTGTACATACTCCGTATTAAAGAGGGATTTTGTTTATTAGTATTATATACTAGGAAACAAAGCTGCTTGATTAGCTATGAAGTAATTGATTCAAGTTGTTTGTGAAACCTAAACTATAGGTAGCTCATAGTTTCTCATGAGATTAGTTAATCTTACGTTGGGAATAACTTAAGTGTAGGAATCTACTTAGTAGATATGCTTAAAACATAAGGGGAATAGGTTGTTCCTATGGTTAAAGTTTACCTCATGAAGGGATTACCTATGCATAGTGTATAAATGATCTTGAGACAAATCAAGCTAGGAAAGTGTATGTGATCTAGGATGACTTTTTATATGAAACTTTGGCCAAAGTAGTGTAAATTGCCACTAGTTATACTGTCAATTTCACTATGTACCTTTTATGCATGCTAGTTCATGATTGACATACAAGTTAGGATGTATACAAGTTCTAGTCATGTAGGGCACAATGTCGAGTTCAAATAGGTCACAATTATGAGGTTATCAAACCAAATTCTTCGTTGAAGGGTAGGGTCATCTTGCCATATGTGGAAAATGTGCGGGGGACTGCATAAGAGTTCGTGGTTGGTGAAAAAGTGCTTGAGTAATGCTTTCCCTCTTCAGTTGGTAGCAAAGGTTTGAGGAAATCTTCTCGAATCGTTGTACATCTATTGTCGAAGGAAGCTTAGAAGATCTATGTGTGTATAATTATAATCCTTCTTTGGAAAGTTGTAAATGATTATATTATGAATGAAATCAATGTTCATAAATATTGTTGTGTTATATATGCTCATTAAATCTCTCTTTGGAATAATTTTTCTTTTGCATTGGGAAATGTACCTAGTTTATTCACTCGAAGGTAAAACTTAGAGAATTTATCTTTGTAGAACAATTGGCATGTTACAATGGTAGGTTTTGATTAATACACACACACACACATATATATCCAATAATACTTGAATTAGTCTCACAATGAACTATATATCTGTAAGAGAGGGGGACCAACCACGTTCAAGGCCTCAGGTCATGGAGGGCCAAGAGCGGAAGGTTGCCCTAACTTACCTCAACTTAACACAATGTTGGGGAATGTGGGACGAGAATGATGAGGACTATAAAGTCCTTCAATCACCCTACAAACCTAATATACATGACCCTATAAAGGATGGAAGCACGGTCCTGGGATGACAACACGATGTGTTGGCATTCATACGACCAAACTATTACAGATCCAAATTTGCACCCCTTTGCCAAGTTGTGAAAGAACTCAACAAATTTGGAGTAACCTGGGACTAATTTTAGGCTATGGGTATCCTATTGTGACAGTAGACCTCCAAATTATGGGTTGGATCCCCTTTTGGTGTCACCTAAACTATTCCTTGCTGGGAAAAGAGGAGAAAGAAACATGAAAATAAAACCAAACCACTATGGTGATGCACCTAATTTGATTTCTCAGAACTATTACAACTATTTTAACACACAATCTTATCAAAATCTTGGCTTAACGTAACACAACTCAAACATTTTAACATATCAATGCATAAGTGTTTTGTAAGGAGGCTTGTTTCACTTGTCACTTTGAAGGGAAAAAGTCTCCACAACTAAAATAACTATTGAACCAATGCACAACTTACAACCTACATAAATATATATTTATTCTACTTGAAGGTGCTAAAATGAGACAATCATTAAAGGAGTTACCAAAACTCATAAGAACATTCATCGATCACCACACTACACTCAATAAAGTAGCTTCTAAGAAGGTAAAACATTGAATTTCATTAATAAAAATGGTGTTACATATTGTTGTATATGTCTGATACTGAGTCACAATGCAGTATCCTGCTTGAAAAAAGCTCCAAGATAAGCTACAATGCCTACAGAAAGAAAGAACTCCCTAAAACTTAAGTTTGAAGATACTTAAGCCATTTTGAAACAACTGCTCACACATGTCCTTCTAGAAGGTTCTGGTCAGATACAAAAAAAGAGGCCAAAAAGAACCTTCTAAAATCACTCCAAACTGTCCTCCACATGAAGCAAGGTCAAGCCAAGACCATAGTCATACTAAAAATGTGACAAAAATGCCTCAAAGCAACCCATTTCCCTCTAAAGATAGTCAAAGGCAACCTCCCATACCTTTCTCATGTCTGCCAGTCGTCATTGTGTCTCGCTTTCACCCACACTTTTAGTGCTTTTGCAAAAGCACAAGACTCTATTTTGCATTTAAAATAATAATTTGATTAAGTGATTCATAATACATCACTTAATCAAACTACTTTACATTTCAAAACAAATGCAAAATAAGAGGCCCCACCACCTCTTTGGATTACAACAACATTTGCATCATAAATAACATAAATTAAAGTGATTTACAAATCACTTAAATAATGTTCTAAAATTGATAAAATGCAAAATAAATGATATACTCCAGATTCTTGTAAAAGTATTCAAGCAAACTTAAACTCCTCCAAGGCACTGATAAAATTTAACTCACCCCATTTCTGCATTTCAAAGTCACATCAGTTGGTCAACATTTCATATTAGCAAATATATGCAAAAAGGGTCAATGGTTCGGCCTATGTGAGCATAAGGAAACTCCAAAGTCTTTGGAAGGCATATTTCAAAGTCTTGGAAGACTTAGCATAATCCAAAGAGACAAGAGATTTACTAAGGTACATGGTCTTTCAAATGAACACAAAGCAAAATTGCCTAAGGCATAAAACTTCATCCTAAGCCCATGTAGCACATTAAATCGTGCTTTGCAATTTTTAAAAACACAAGGTAAGAGTACCTTGGTCAGCCTCAGGGTTTCTAACCCTAAACAAAATCAATGGAAAAAAGCTAAAGTTTATTAATTTGCCATCGAGCCTTTTGGAGAGCTCTTTTGCCGCCATGGGGTTTCTAGGGTAGCACTCTGCAGATGATTTGTTGTCATTTCTGGCCAACTTTTTGATGAAATCTTGTGATTCCTCACTAGAAGAATGAGGTAATGTGTTTTCCTCAACAAAAATTGGTTTTTTTCCATCCTTTGAAATCCATTCCATGAGTTAAGGCCGCAACTGTAAGTGTTTTTTTGATGCAATTTATTGCTTCATTTTTCTGTGGGTTGTTCTTTTTATATCAGCTGCCATTGATGTGATCTCCTGAAGCTTTAAAGGTGAAATTAACTGGCATATTTCAATGAGAATGAAGCTCGAGCTTAGGTAAGCTCACTTTAGGCATATACCTCTATTGTTTTCTGCAAAAATTTTGCTCAAACTTCGAACTCCTTCCATAGTGAAAATGGTGAAAGTTAGTTTCTTCTTCTGGGTTTTCCATGTATGTTCACTTTTAAACAATCCTAGATTGTTTTTTGTATCCCGTGAAGAAAAAAGATACTTTCAGGCCACAACCATGACAATGTAATGAGCTTTGTTGCCTTTCATTTTTTTTAAAAAGAGGATTTGAAACCCACGTGAAGAAGGAAAAAAAATAGTGTCTCCCTCCATAATTTGCATCACACCCTCTAATAAAAACCCCCAAGTGGGTTTGTTATTTTGTGAAGAAAATTCCTCTTTTAGGTCGTGGCCATGAAGGAACAACTGGCTTTTCTTTGACATTCCTTTTTGCTCATTTTTGAAAGACAAACTTCATTTTGCATTTGGGTGTTCTCATTTCTCACAAAAAAAACATTTTGCACACAAATGGAGGGAAAAACCCTCACCATTCTCCATATTCTACATTTTAAAACAAAACCCAAAGTGGGTTTTTCACTTTATGAAGGAAAAATACTCCAAATAACCACAACCATAAAGGAGTGAAATGGGTTTGAACAATTTTTTGTTTTACTAAAAGAACTCCAGGATGCATCTAAGTATTTTAAATCTTGCATTTCCCTCTTAAAAGAAACCCTAACTCGAGGGTTTGTATGCCTTTGTATTAGATTTGGCCTTACCCATTTACATACATGGGTCCACTTGAGAAACATTCTTTCTAAGAAGAAACAAGAAACTAAATGAATTCACACCACTATATGGTATAGACCTGAAGCAAGACATAGCTTCTAGCACCATTGAAACCACCTATATGCATTCATTTTTGATATGAAGGAAAAAGATATATTCTACTATGTTTCTCCATTTTTATGAACTCTCCTCCATGATTTCCTTCAGGCCTTTTTTGTAGAATTTCAAAGGATTCTCCCTTCTCAATAATCTCAACCTTCCTAAATTCCTTTAAACAATCATTCTATTTGCTTGCATTTCCCCTCTTTGATTCATCATGCTCTAGTAGGGTTTAGATCTTCAAGGTGACAAATAACAACAACTCTTAGAATAAAATAGTGACCTTGACAAGTAACAGTTACTCAACCTCCATCTTGATATGATAGTGTTATGAAACATCTTCATGCTTAATCATCAAACCATTGTTATGGGGTCCTAGCACTTTTGTAACCATGAGTTGCTCTTATATGCATTGTGCTTTCAACTAATTGATATATCAAAACTAAAAGAGTAGATCTTGTTGCATGTTTCATTTCATTATGGTTTGAGTATTCAATGAATTATACTTATGCATTCAATGAGTTTCCCATGTATTGAAGCCACTTTCCTCCTAATGTAGATGCACACATTTATCTTTACAGGTACAAAATAGATTGAATGTACTCACCTTCATCTTGATATGATCTTGCATAAGCATTATTTGTTGTGTGTGCCTTGACTGTCTACTTGTGAGATTGCTGTTCACTATCCATTACATTATTGTGCTTTGACACCTTAGATGCTCTACCACATACATAATTGCACTGTATGCTACATTATTGTTGTCCTTAAACCATCATCATGCTTAAGGTAATTTTCCTTTATTCTTATGCTAACTGAAACACAGCTTTGGAAATATTGTTGGTTGGATCCATTCACTCATAACATGCCTACTTATTTTCAAGCAAGTGTTCTTATTCATTGAAAAGGCAAGAACAATTTTTTAAAATGAGCATCTCTCACTCTTTGTCTTTCATGTGTGGTCTCCACTGGAAACATGGAGGTGTATGGCTGATCATTTTTCCATGATTGCAATACTTCTGTCATAGATGATTTCCCATTGATCCTTGATGTCTTGTAGCATCAAATGATTGTATATGTGCCTCTGTTGAGTTAATGATTATTAATTGTTCAATGTGAATAGTACATAGTTCTTCCCCTTTGTGATATGCATTCCACCTTTAGTGATGATCATGCTACCCTGCATGCTTCTTTGATTGTTGTTGTCCCTACATGAGATGTGGCATGATTTGTTGTTGTCCTTGTCATGATATCATTGTTGCTATCCTCTTATCCACCTAAGATTTCCCTTTGCAAACTCTTAAAAGACATTATTATACTCACTTGGCATCATGACCTTGGCTTGAAAAATGAGTTTCATCTCTATGTTTCATGATTGCTTAATGAATATCAGATCTCATTACCATTCCTTTTTCTTTAAACCTACAGGGCAGACATGTGTCATTTATGGTGGTGACCTGAAAGCTCACCATCCCAAGTGATGTATGCTTGCTCAATAGGATTGAAGTGAGATGAATTAGGCTGTGTCTCTTAATGCAATAAGGCATGACTCTCCTTGTTCCTTCTTGCTGCCCCATGTGACTCATGATGGTTTTAGACATGACTTGATAGCTCCTTAATTATTTATGAATGGATGCATAATTAAACTTGATGCATCTATAATTGAACTTGATACATCACAAAAATCATTTACTTCTTTGATAAAATGGATCTTGGATCCACTTAAGAAGATTGAAAGACATATTCAGCAAAATACTGCCCCTTTTGACATGATGGAAACCTATTGATTGATTCATTGTGAAAAGATAAAGGGTAACTTTCTTGACAGTTCACATTATGTGTTGCATCTTTTGAATCTGATAATGAAAGTTGATCAACTGGTGTGATTCTATATTGATTTAATGCATCAAGAATATGTTTATCATTGATTTGATCAAGTTGCTCAATTTCCTATTGCTTTTAAAACATAAGAGGGAAAAATATTGGGCTCAACCCTCGTGGGAGCCACATTTTACTCCACATGTTGTAATTAGTTGAATCAAAATAGTAACAAGACTTGTCCTAAATCTGCACAAGGAACAAACCAGTTAGATAAACAAAGCATATCATAGGTGTGTTTGATCACTCTTTTCTTGTTTTCCTATACACTTATGGTATGTTGTCTATTTTAATGCTTATGGACATTAGATTATACGTTTATAGATATTTTGCACATATTTTGATCAGTGACCTTTCATTGCTTTGACAACACTCTTTTTCAGATGTAGGAAACTGAGCAGCGAGGAGAGCATCAAACAGAGGTAGGACAAGTGGGGGAGACCGAGATGATGCAGGACAAGGCCAACAGGATTCGTCATTCCACTAGGAAATGACAGGTCCCTTTTCATTTTATGTGCATTTCCTTCTTTTTATCTATAAGCGTATAGTCTTTTCCTTATAAGCATTAGACTAGTTAGTCCCTCAGCTTGTGAGGGACATTATACACTTATGATCATCAATAAATATTACATTTGCAATACACATTGGTTCTCTTTCCTATTTGTATGCAATTGCAAAACTGGAATAATGCAATCTATTTTGACAATCTCCTTATGCACATTAATGAAATTTAGTAGAAAATGATGTATCTTTACTTTTTTTAAATTCAAACACAATAATAAGTTACCTGATTTAGTTGGAAACAAAATCAAATAATACAAACAACTATAGAGACAAGGTCAAACCTAAGAAAAAAAGCTAATGACCCAGCTAACTACTACTAAAGGGCCAAAATAACGTGATTAAATAAACAAAATACTCTCTAATGTGATAAAGTAAAAATGCAAGAGTTAGGGTGGCAAGAAGGATCTCACAAAGAAATTTGTTCACCAGCTAGCTCTCCAAAAGCACATTTACCTACACATAAAGAGGAGGCAAAATGTTGGGTGGTTGTATAGGGTTCTGCCTCAGTTAGACCCCTGTTTACGTGTTTCCACCTCCACGGACAACCAAGAAAGCAAGTATGATAAAGAAAGATAGTAATGAAGAACACTCAAACACTACAAAACAATAAGTGTGCTTACTCAACCAAGTAATAGAGGAGAGGAATGGGAAGCTTACCACCTCCACCAAAAGCACTCAAGGCTAATGGAGGAGATAATGAGAGTACTCGAGCCTCTGCTACAATGGTGTGGTCCCAAACTTGCTCTACTGAAGTGATGGAGTAAAGTTGTTGCTGCAATGGAGTGCAAAGTGCTGCTAGAAGTGCTTGGAGTGAGTGCAAGAGTGTGAAGAAGTTGATATGAATGCTTGGAAGAAGTTGAAATGCATGTAGGAGAGAATTTGAAGAGGAGATGAAGAAAACAACCATATTCGGGTTGGTCGGCCGAAGAGGGCGTTACAACTTTACCACCAATGAGAAGTGTAATGCTTTTGTAGGTTCAGCCGCAGGAATCCGCTAGGGATGTAAGTGCATCGTGCGGACATCTATGTGCCACATGAGCGTCCCTGATAGAAATTCCCCCACCAACACTCAAAACAGGCATCAAGTGGAATGAAAGCAGTGGGATTAGGTGTAATTAAGCCTTTGAACTTGGTTTTCTAAAGTGGAGAAGGCAAAAAGGGAAATTTGCATAAAGGGTGCAAATTCACTCTTATACAATATCTACATATGGCCATCAACTTTTTGAGGCAACTTGCTAGATTTGCACCACATAAATTTATCTCAAACACTTATAGATTAGAAGATCAAATAGAGTGGAACTTGCTAGATTGTGATGCATAGCTCCACCATAATGTAAAATCTTTAATTTTAAACCTAGGAAAGCTTGCAATAACTTGGCTTCAATCCTGGTTCATTTAAAGAGCATGTTATAATATACAAGAAGTGTTTGACAAGCTATGATTGTATATGATAACCCAACAAGTTGGTTAAACTCAAGAACATCACCTAGAACCCAATGTCTATGAACTTACTATTTTATCTTGATTATCCACTCAATATACATAGGATGGCCCTAAGATGATTTTTTTTGTATTAAAAATAGGTAGTTAACTTTGTATAGAAGTGTAGCACAAAAAAATGTATGCCTAGACATTTTTATGCTCATTTGGGTCTTTCTTATGGATGTTGGCCTAGTTTTTCCTATATTTAATGTTGTAATGTGGTCAACACATTCACATTAGGTCTTGGACCCTTGTGAATCAATAAGAATTCTATGATGTCTTGTAAAAGTGTTATGAAGTGTTGTAATCCACTTTCACACTTTTCTAGGACCTTTTTATTATAATTCACCTAAATAACCTCTTTTTATTACTTACCAAGCCTTATTTCAAAGTGTTGTAAAGTGTTGTAACCAACTTTCATGCTTTTCTAGGCTTGTCATCAATAATTCGACCCTTTCTTATGTTTAAATGACCCCTTAATACACTTACAGGCCCTACTTAAGTGTGTTTCAAAGAATAATTTCCCATTGAACATCATTTAATACACTTTAATTCTTGACACCCATTAAAATTTCCTTGGTGGGACCAAGTCGCCACTAGGGGCGACTTAGTCCCACTTGGCATAAAAATCAAAATTGTTTCAAAATTCTAGTAGGATATTATTTTCTAGACCTTGAGGTCGGCCTGTGATGTGGTGTTTTCAAGAAATTTTTTATAATCATGTATAAATATAGGGTTTTCCCCTCATTTTTCATCTCCTAATCTCCTTAATTGTCCATTCATTCACTTAATTATTCAAACAATTATCAAGCATTCACTTTGGCATTATCAAGTCTACATCCATTGGAGCTTCTACTTGCATATCTTCAGATTTCTACTTCAAGGGTTTGGCGAGTTGTAGTATTGCATGTTGTTCATTCATCATTCTCCTTTTATTTCATTTCATTTTCAAGGGTTTTATTACCAAACCGGGGTTTGACCAAGGCAAACCCCTATTCACTAACCCTTAACCCTTTTCCCCCTCTTTGCATGTGTGTTTTGCAAGTCTTGTATGCACATATGTCAAAGAGCAAGGTGTTAAAAGGTGTCAACAATTCATCAAAGTATTTCAAAGTCAACAAAACCATAAAAGAAGCTTGGAGATCACCTACAAACCTGATTTTGCAAATTCAGATCTGGAAACCTGTCAAGAACCGAAGTGTAGACCAAGAGCTACATATTGCATCTTTAAAATTATCGAAAGCTAAAAGTGCACTAAGTTGCCATTAGTGGCGAATTAGTCCCACTGCAAGGCTTAAAAAGTGTTTTATGCATTTCTAGATACCCTTTTGGTTGAAACCCGTTTCAACAAAATTTCCTCGAAACAAGACTAAGTCGCCTAGCTTGGTGTAAGTGTCTCAATTGGATTCAACAGTAATTTCTACAAGATTCCAGAGCTTCTCTGCATCACATTCCAGTTTCCAAGTGCACCTCTCCAGTCTCATGAATTTTTGTTATAGTTTGTTTGCATTTTTAGGTCATTTTGTATATCACACTGTGTTTTCAAACATCTTGCGTTTTCTTAGTTTTTCATTAATAATTCATCTCTTTTATCAGCTCTTTACATTTAGGGCATTCCATTTAGGCATATTTCAATCATATTAGCATTAGTCTTGAGCGAACCACCATAGATTTTTGGGATACCTTTCTCCTTTTAGGTGCAAAACCCTAGAAGTGTAAGAGAGTGTCTATCCCCAAAAATTTATGGTTCATTTTGGTGAGCCCGCATTTCAAACATTCTATTTCTTATTTTAAGTGCATTTACATCTTAGGAATAACTTACATTAACATTCCATTGCATTTTGCATTGTTTAATTTGCATCTTAGGGTTTTAAAATTTGCATTAGTGAAAAGCTCATCTAGCTTACATTTTTGCACCTCATTTCATTAAAAATTCACAACATTATGCATTTTCATATTATATCTGCATCTGAAAACCTAAAAATCATAAAATCTAATTTATTTTTTTTGAAAATTCTCAAAAAAATTACTACTTGGACTAATTCGCCACCTTGGGCGACTTAGTCCAGTTGCATATTTTTCACTACATTTTCTGGCATTTAATTCACACTTTCTGAGTTTTTGTTTGTTGCTTCTATATTTTAGTTTTACTTTCTAGAATTTCAACATTAATCATTTCATTCTTATTAGTTTACATTGCATTTGCATTCACCCGTATTTAGAGACCTTTGCATGAGTGTTTGGTGTCCTATTGCTAATACCTTAGTGAGAAGAAGTTTGAGACTCATGTTATCCCACAATAATACACTTGTGGATCTTCGTTTATCTAAAGCTTCCACTCCTAGTATGGCAACTAGTACACTAGGCATGGATACTACCTAAATAGCAACTCTTTGCCTTCCAATAACATGCAAGTTGACACACAAACTGATCACATCCCACAAGACAAAATCATTAACATTCATGAGGACTCAACACATCTCCAACATCAAGTGAGCCTAAAAAACATTTCAGCCACTACAATTCCTACCATAGAAAACATCCATCGCATGCTTGAAAGTGAAGAAGGCCTGGACATTATGAAACAAATAGTTGAGATATATAAAAAAACATGTTCCTTCCAACTCTAGTACATCTCAACCAGCAAACACTATGGTTAGCCAAGGAGGACCTCACACTCCTCCTCCCTCAACAGTAGCCTCCATACCTACTTATACCACTCCTCATGTCACCGTGCAACAATACAAGAAGTTAGTAATGTGATTCCTTCCTCGACTATTCCTGCTAGCATCCCTAATTCCTGTGTGACATTGCATGTTCTATCCTCTTCTACAATACCATCTGTAAGCATTCCATTCACTTGCCCTACCACTACATACACTCCATCACCACTTTCCCTTCCACCTCATACCACTTACAATGACCCTCTCATAACACAACTTTTCCAAACTGTTTCCTCCATGCAAAAACAAATCTCCACCATAAACCAAAATCAAAATGGACTAATCTATGAGAGACAAACATGTTATCGAGATGGTTCGCGAAGCCAAGATGAGGTCACAGCCTAATTCAGGGCTCCTACCGCATGTAGTCTTTTGGTGGTTGCATGTGTAGTTGGGGGTCGGATTTGTTCTCTTCTTCTCTGAAGCTTCTTGGGGGTGGGTTTTTTTACGCTATTTGGGGGGAGGCTCTTTTCTTTTGCAGCAGGTGTGTATTCTGGGGTTGGGGGGTTGCGACCTTGGTGTCCAGTGGAGTGTGCCTTCTTCGAAGGGCTCTTGGTTTTATTTGGGCCTTGCTTGCTCATCTTGCGTTGTGTGCCCTTTGATGGATACTGGAGAATCTTCTAGGGTTTGTCCCAATATGGACTTTCGTTCTGCTTTTGGATCGAAACCCTCTCCACAGGGTTCGAAGATTTTTGATAATAATCTTTTCTCGGTGGAACCTGAGAAAGTCGAGATGGGCTCAGTAGGGGGGCCTAGAATTCCGAAGATTAATGGGTGCCTCGAACGGTGTAAAGAGCGGCCGAGCGTAGTCATTCCAATGGAGATGTTGGCTGAAGACATTGATTATTATGCACGACATTCTCTTTATTGCAAATTCTTAGGTTTGAAAATTTCTTTGCAATTCTTGGAGATGTGGGCTCAAAAGACATGGATGCCTGAGGGAGAGATGGAGATCCGCCTCCTGGCAAATAACTACTTCATGGTTACTTTTGATTGTTTGGCTGATCGGAATAGGATTTTTGAAGGGGGCTTGTATTTTTATAACCAGGTGGGCTTATTTATTAAGCCATGGCATGCTGGCTTCAACCCGGCAGAGGAACTTCCGAATCGGGTTCCGGTTTGGGTCCGTCTTCCAAGGCTCCCTGTGGAATGCTGGCGAGAGGATGTGTTGTGCCTATTAGCCTCGAAGCTGGGGAAACCTGTGGGTTCTTCTCAACAAACACAATTCAAAAAGGTAATGACTTTTGCCCGATTTTGTGTAGAAATTGATTTAAGTAAGCCATTGCCAGACTCGTTAGAAGTGAGTGCAGGAGATTATTCATGGGTGCAACAGCTGGATTATGAAACACTTCCCTTCCGTTGTCGTTTCTGTCATGAGTATGGTCACCTCCTACGCAGATGTCCAAAGGCCAAGCCTTTGGAGGCTCATTCTTCTCAACCTTTAGCTAATCCACCTAGGGTGGATAAGGGCAAGGACCCCATTCAGGGTTCTGGTGGTAGGGAAGATGGATTTATTCCCGTTAGAGGCCGAAATAGAAATAAAGGTCATAAAAGGACTTTGAAGGACAGGCAGGAGGAGGACACCTTCAACAGGTTTGAGGTGCTAGAGGATCTTAGTCAACAGGAGGTGAACCCAGGATTTTTGGATCTAGATCATGGGACTCTGGATATTGATCAGCATGGCCCTTTAGTTGAGGCAATTCTTACTCCCCAACAGGAGGGGGGTATGGGAGTGCCATGCTTAGATGAGGTTGGGAAAGATTCTAGTCAGGTTTTGCTCAACTCAGAGGGGATTATGGCTCCGCTTACTGATGGGACTTCGGCTCTAGGGACAGATCGTCAAATGGAGGTTCAGGTTGAGTTGGGTGGTAGTGCTGAGGTAGTGAAAGATAGTGTAGATAAGGTTCACCTCTTGCAAAAAGTTGGTCCAGAGGTGGGCAAGAAGAATATTAAGGCGTCCTCTCAGTTGGGTGTTCTGCAAAAAGTTCTCAAGAAGGGGGGGCTGGAGAAAATTTCTAAGCTGGGAAGGAAGAAGGATGAGGAAAAGATTAAGATGATAGGGGAGACTTTGGTGGAGTCAGGGTCAGTCAAGACTCTGGATTCACATTTTTCATGCCCCTCGAAATGATAGTTCTCTCTTGGAATGTTAGGGGCTTGAACAGTGGCCCTAGACAAAAAGCTGTTCGGGATTTGATTAGGTGTCATTCGCCTGATGTTCTTTTTTTGCAGGTGTCTAAGCTCTCTGTGGAGGGTATGATGGATCTAGTTCCTAAGTTATGGGGGAATGGTGGATGCCAATGCATTGGTGCTCAAGGGTCTTCTGGCGGGGTGGCATGTTTATGGAATCCGCGTAAGATTTGCCCCCTTTGGTGGGTGTCTTTCAGGTCCTCCCTTTCCATGGTGGCCTCTTGTTTTATGTCAGGGGAAATTGCTCTCTTCTCCAATGTGTATGCGCCTGTGGAGTTGCAAGGAAAGCAACTTTTGTGGTCCAACATTCGTTTAGTTCGCAGCTTATTTCCCTACCATCCTTGGATTATTGGAGGCGATTTTAATGCTATCACGGAGCTTGCAGAAAAACGAGGTGGTATTGCAAGGTTGGAGGCTTCTGCATTATTGCTCCAGGACAATATCTCCGCTTTGAATCTTGTGGATATCAAACCTAGCAATGGTCTTTTTACTTGGAATAATAGGAGAATTGGCGATGCCTCTATTTCTGAAAGACTTGATAGATTTTGGTGTCTAGTTTTTGGGTGGGGGACAGGTGGTTGATAAGCTCTGAAATTTTGGATGGTCGTGGTTCTGATCATTGGCCTATTAAGCTAGTGGTTGATGTGCCTCAACGGTGTGCTAGACAGACCTTTAAGTTCCAACTCATGTGGCTTAGGGATGAATCTCTTCATGTTTTGCTCCCTAGTTGGTGGGATCAGGGGAAGCCAGCATATGGCACTGCCATGTACTCTTTCTCAAAGAGGCTCCAGTTAAATACAGATTGAAAAGATGGAATAGGCAGCATTTTGGTAATTTATTTCAGGAAAAGCAAAAGGCACGAGATAATCTAGACCTAATTACCAGACAAATTCGAGATCAAGGCCTCTCAGAGGAGCTGAGTTTATTGGAGGTTGCTGCAACAAAAGAGCTTGAGGAATGGGAGTTAAGAGAAGAGATTTTTTGGAAACAAAAGTCTCGTATTGAATGGCTCCAGGCTGGGGATCGAAACACTGCGTTCTTCCATAACTCAGTTAAGGATCGGAGACAAGGTAATGCTATTTCTTCTATTCTGTTGCCTAATGGGGAATCTTTGTCCTCTTCATCCTCTATTTCAGCTGAATGCATTCATTATTTCTCTACCCTTTTCTCTGAGGATTCGCCTCCTGCGGAGGAGGATGAAGCTAAAATTTTAGATTGTATCCCGAAGCTGGTGACTAATGAAATGAATGAATCATTGCTTGCTCCTATTACCTTGTCGGAGCTTGAGAAGGTTGTATTCCAGATGAAGAAAGGTAAAGCTCCTAGGCCTGATGGATTCCCCATTGAATTTTTTCAGGAGTTCTGGGAAGTGGTTAAATTGGACCTTTTAGAGGTTGTCCAAGAATCCTTTATGCATAAACAAATGTTGAACTCCCTAAATGCTACATTTTTAGCTCTTATTCCTAAGAAGGTGGGAGCTAACTCCTTGGATTTGTTTAGGCCTATAGCTCTATGTAATGTTGTGTATAAAATTATTGCTAAGTTGATCGCAGAAAGGCTGAAGCCTTGGCTTGATGACTTAATTTCTGAAGAGCAGGGGGGTTTTGTTGCTGGAAGACAGATCATGGATGGGGTAGTTATTGCTGCCGAGGCCATCCATTCTATGGAATCCTCAAAAGATAAATCTATGTTTATCAAGTTAGACATGGCTAAAGCATATGATCGTGTTAAATGGAGTTTTCTATTTAAAATCCTTGGAGCTTTTGGCTTTGTTGAGGGTTGGATTGAATGGGTTAGGAGTTGTGTCACTTCCTCCTCCTTTTCGGTGCTTATCAATGGTGAGCCCACTTGTTTGTTTGGTGCTTCTAGAGGCCTTAGGCAAGGAGATCCCCTATCTCCTTACTTATTCATCCTCCTTGCGGAAGGCCTGGGAAGACTCATTCGTGCTTAGGTTGCTAGTGGATTGCTTCAGGGATGGAGTTGGGGAGATGGTATTCCCCCTCAGTCTCATCTACAATTTGTAGATGATACTGCCTTGATGGGTAGGGCTAAGGTTCAGGAGGCTCTCAATTGGCGCAGTGTTTTGGACAGTTACTTGGCAGCTTCTGGGCAATGCATAAATGAGGGGAAGTCCTTCATATATTTCTTCCACACTCCTAAAGGTATTCAAAGGAGAATTGCTGGTATCCTTCGGTTTCAGATTGGTTCGCTTCCTTTTTCCTATCTTGGAATCCCTCTTGCTGTTCGCTCTCTCCCCAAAAGGTTTTGGCAAGAGACTCTTGATAAGTTTCGAGGATTGGTCAGTCATTGGACTTGCAGGTGGCTTTCTTCAGCAGGTAGAGTGACTCTTTTAAAGTCGGTGGTCCAGGCTCTTCCTATTTATAAATGCTTTGTTCTTTCTGCTCTTTCAAGTTTTATTAGAGATTTTGAGAAATTGTCTCGTCAGTTTCTGTGGGCTGGTAATCTTCTTCATAGAAAATGGAGTCTTGTGAAGTGGGATGTTGTTTGTAGGCCAAAGCAAGAGGGGGGTCTTGGTTTACGGCGGGCTGATTTGAATGGGCAGGCCTTGGCTGCTAAGTTGTATTGGCGCTGGTGCTCTCAACAGCATATGTGCTGGGCTAAAATTCCGACCTTCAAATATTTGGGGGTAGTAGAAAGTAGGGAGGTATCAAGGTTTAGTATGGAGGGGAAAGGCTCTGTGATCTGGAGTACCCTTAAACGTGGTGCCAAGTTGGTTAAACAGGGACTTTTTTGGATTTGTAATGGGGGTCGAGATGCTCTTTTCTGGTATGATTCTTGGGATGGATACCCACCCATTGTGTCATCTCATCTCCATCTCCAAGATTTGTGCCAGATTTTTGTGGAGGCGGGTTGGAGTCATGTGGCAGATTTTAAATCTCAACAATCTTTGGGTCAAATTTATGTGTCTAGGTGGAAGAGCCCCTTGGATTGGCCTCCTGGTGGTGCAGTGGAGGATCGCCAAGAGCTTGCTAAGATTTTATCGAGTCGTGTCTGCAATTCTCTCCAAGGGGCTGATGTGCTGGCTTGGGGACCCGACTTGAAAGGAAAATTTTCGGTTGCCTCTGGTTATCAGGTTTTGGATAAACAGGTCTTTGGAAGCTCCCAGGTTTCTTGGTGGAAGCATGCTTGGAATAAATTTGCTTGGCCTATGTGTAATTTTTTCTCTTGGCTCGTGGTTCAAGGTAAGTGTCTTACTTGGGATAATCTTTGCAAACGTGGGTTCCAGGGCCCCTCCATGTGCATTCTATGTGGTCAGCATGATGAATGCTTATCACATCTATTTTTTCAGTGCTCTTTTGTTAAGACTATCTGGCATCACCGGTGGAATCTTTGGAGCTTACCGTGTTGCCATGTCTCTTCTTTGGAGGATTTTTGGAAGAGACAGGGTTCTTCTCCTGCTACAACCTCTTTTCTTAAAATTGCTTGGAGCATTGGTCCTAGTTTGATTGTTTGGCAAATCTGGTTGGAACGTAACAGAAGAATATTATTGGATAAAAAATTGCTCGTGGGGCAACTTTGGAGGCGAATTCTTGGGGCTTTGCTGGAGACTTTGACTGCACAGTGTGACTTGTCTGTGCCGATTGCTCCTGGGGACTTGGGTGTTGTAAATTCCCTGGGTCTTGCCACAGGGGGGAAGTGTATTATGAGTAAAGTGCATCGTAGGCGTGGGCGTGAGAGGGTTTCTCGTGAGGGCTTTTGGTGCCCACCTGTTCTAGGGGAGTTGAAAATTAATACTGATGGGTCTTCTAGAGGTAACCCTGGGCATGCTGGGGTTGGTGGTATTGGTAGAGATAGCCTTGGAGTGGTGGTTTTCTTCTTTTCTATGTATCATGGTTTGCAAACTAATAATCTTATGGAGGCTAGCGCTATTCTCTTGGCGGTTGAGCGTGCAGTTTCCCTTGGATGGCGGCGGATTGTTTGTGAAGCTGATTCTCAGGTGGTTATTGATATGTTGAATAATCAAAATTTGGAGGATGTGAATTGGCAGCTAGCTGTGGTTGTCAAACAGATTATTTCTCTGTGCTCTACCTTGGAGTCCATTGTTTTCCGTCATATTCCACGGGAGTGGAATAGGGTGGCTGATGGGCTAGCTAGATGGGCGTCGGAAAAGACTAATTTTTGGTCTGTGGATGATTGGAGCAATCTCCCTGTTGATATGGCCCCTGTTCTTGAGGAGTGGGTTGCTGAGGATATGAGGTGCTTCTTGGGTGTGAATTAATTCTTGTTGTTTTGGCCCCTTGTGGCTTCCTTCTTTGGACTTTGTAATGCTGTTATGATTCAATAAAGCTTTTACCCTCTTTAAAAAAAAAAAAAATAGAGTTATAGAGAGAAAATAAAATAGAGATTGTAGACACATAAAAATGACCAAGGCCTCAGAAGCTCTATTTTACCACTTTCTGCCCCAGCATAATTATGACATTTTAAAATTGCTCCTATCCACATTCAACTATTGATTAAATAATTCATAATTATTTAATTAATTCATGTCCATTTATTCTTCATGATTATCAAATAAATAAATCTTATTTATTTATTAAATATGTCATTAATTATCTAAGTCTTCCCTTAGTTAAATAAATTTCTTAATTTATTTAATTACCCTTCTTCAAATATTTTCCATTAAATAAATAAGTTTCTTTATTTATTTATTTAATATGTCACTACTGTCATAATTAAAATGAATGAATCAATTTATTTAATTATTGGATCATATCTCCTAAATTAAATAATTATCTTTACTCATTTAAATTAACAAAATTAATATTCCTCATTTCTCTTAAATAAATGAAATTATTTAAAATGTCAATACACTCTTTTAATTGATACCATTTTGGTAAATAATCTTAAAGATTATTTATTATTTCACAAAATCCATATTTTGAGTTGATTTAATTCAAATGGTAGCTTTCTCTAAAAAATCAAATAGCAAGGTGTTCTTGATTTTATCAAATTCGTTTTTAGTCCATCTTTATCCCATTTTTCAAATCCTGCCAAAGCAAAGCATCTTTTATCTCTTAATTTTGAAAAATCTTTATTTTGAAATTAATTATCTCATCTTTTCTCCACCCACATCTAATTTTCGCGCTACCCACCACTCTTTATTTAAGGATTTTACCCTAACCCCGGGATTAGGGATTATCGATTGAATCTCACCTTCCATTTTAGGTTTATGTCAAAGGTTGATTCATCTCCATCCATTCAAAATTGTGTTTCTATAAAATGACAATTTTGTTCATAATTTAGGGACCACTTCAAGGTTATAGGCATTATAGTCATTTATCATTTATCATCATTTATCATTTATCATAGGCATAGGCATAATTTTACTTAAATCCTTCAAAACTTGCATAGGACAATGGCATAGTAAAATTGCTCACACACTCGATCTGAAGGCATCAAATCATACGCTACAAATTAGAAGGTGCTATGGAGGTGATTCATGGAAGCTTCGTGAATCTGGTATAATCATTTCATTATTTATTGCTTTCATTGTGCTTCATATCTCTTTGGGTTTTATTATTTTGCTTTCAATTCATTGAATCTAATCCTAAAATTACCCCCAATTACAAAGATTTTAACTAATTAATTATAAAAAATCAATTTTTGTAGTTTATATTCAAATTGTTGATTACATTGCATTGCACATATTTCAAACTCAGAGCATTACTTCACATTGCATAACTAATAATTAGATGTTGATAGACAACAAAATTTCAATTACAATGTAGTTTCTACAAAGTCAACCTAAGAAGTTATGCAATTACTTCACATTGCATAACTAATAACTAGGAGCAGTTGCCAACTGCATTTGGCTGTCATGGCATTTCATGAGACCACATTTCTTTGAGGCATTTTTTCAAAAAGTTCACTGCCTTGTCTATACTACCACATTTTCATACATGTCTTCCAAAGAATTTTATCAAATAGTTCACTACCTTGTTGTTATGGCTAAAATATTAAAACAACTACTTTCAAACAAGCTATGGATGCTTGGAAAAAATCTATCAAAGCATAATAGTAAGCAATAGCATAGACAAGGCAATGAACTGGTTGAAAAATAACTCAAAGAAATGTGGTCTCATGGTGATGGAATTCCATGACAATCCATAAAAATCCGCTTGTCATGGCATTCCATCACCATGAGACCACATTTATTTGAGGCATTTTTTCCAAAATTCATTGCCTTTCCTATGCTACCACATTTTTTATACATGTCTACCAAAGCATTTTATCAAATAGTTTACTGCCTTGTTGCTATGGCTAAAAGCCTAAAACAAGTGATTTAAAAAAAGCTATGGATGCTTGGAAAAAATCTATCAAAGAAAAATAGTAAGCAATAAGCTATGGTCTCATGGTTTTTTTTTGGCATGAAAAATCAACATGAATTTTATTTGCATTTTTTTACAGGTTTTAAATGCAATTTTTTGGCGATTTTGCTATTTGAAATGGGGAAAAATCTCTATAGTCAATTTTGTGCATTTTTTAATTGTAGGGCTCTGATAGTTAGCGAAAAAGTTATTGTTCATGAAGGAACGAAAAAGATGTGTAGATCCTTTGCATTATACCCATATTGTACAATGACATTGAATCATTTAGCAAACCATATTTTCTTCACATGGAAACATTTTCTTATGGAATAGTTGACTAAGATAGCTCTTGTTTCAATAGACCACCCTTTCATGAAATCTCATTCATATTATAAACTTGCATGATCTTATCATAGTAAAGGTGATTATGACACCATTGACCATTGTAAGATGGCATAAGTCAAGGAAAGCCAGAGGCCACGAGATTTTGTGGATAGGTTCAATTGAAGCTAGGAGATCTTAAGAGTTCTCTCTCAAATTTTGAAAAGGTTCTAGAGGTCCACCCTGAGAACTATGAGAGATTAAAAGTTGTAAGCCATATATATGCTCAGCAAGGGTATGCAGAGAAGGCTTTAGAAACTTTAAGAAAGGCAACTCGCATAGATCCACATGATGCCCGTGCATTTATCAAGATGAGTGACCTATTAATATCATTAGACCCCACTGTAGCCTTAGATTCTCTTAAGACACCAAAGCCTCTTTTGAAGAAGAGTAGAGAAGTACCCATTGAATTGTTAAACAACATTGGGGTTCTTCATTTTGAGCATGATGAACTAGAGTTGGCTCAAAAAACTTCTATGGAGGCATTAGGAAATGATGTTCTACCTCTACATAAATCTATGTGGTTAGTTTTGTGCATTTTTTATTTGTAGGATTCTCACAATTAGTGAAAAGGGTAGTGTTCATGGAGGAATGGAAAAGATGCTTAGAGCCTTTGAATTATACCCATAATGTGCAATGGCATTGAATCATTTAGCAAACCATTTTTTCTTCATAGGGAAACATTTTCTTATGAAATAGTTGACTGAGACAACTCTTGTTTCAACTAACCACCCTCTCATGCAATCTCATCCATATTATAATCTTGCACGATATTATCATAGTAAAGGTGATTATGACACCACTAGTCGTTACTACATGGCATCAGTCAAGGAAATCCAAAGGCCACAGTATTTTGTGGACAAGTTCAATTGAAGTAGAATAGTGGAAAGATTGTAAAAGAACATTATTAAGAGCAATAAATTGTAACTACTATAAGTTTCCAATCATAAAGCTATAGATTTTATGTTTAATGTAATGAGGGTTTCAAATTACCTTTGAATTCACTATAGAGGGCATCCCCAAATCCAACTTCCTTGTAGAGGGCCTCGCCGATTTCAAATTTGTTGTAGCAACCTCCAATTCCTTGCCCTTGCACACCTTTTCAAAATTCTCCATGTCCTCTCCAAACAATATTTATTTCCCAATATGCAATACCCAGGCTAGTGTAGTTGTCAAGTGTCAGGCTAAATGAATTATGAATCATGTGTGCGCAATACACTCCCACCCTATGTTTCCCAAAATGTTTTTTTTTTTTTTAATTTTGTCTTATTTGTATTTGTGTGACTAACTATTTAGTCATTTTTATTTGTATGACTAAATAAATTTTTAGTCCATGACCAAATTAGTCATTTATTTACTCATTTATAGCTGAGTTGCAAAAAAATAGTAGACTTTAGTCATTTTTAGTTGTTGTGACTAAAAGTTTGTCACCTAGTCATTTATTTTCCAAATTCTAATAGTGTCACTTCATGACCAACCTTTCCTTATGCTTCTCAACACTACCATCAAGACCTATTTTCTTCTTGAACACCCATTTACATCTAATGGGTTTCTATCCTTTTGGAAAGGGTACCAAATCTCATGTAGCATTATTTTTCAATGCCTCCATCTCTTCACTCATGGCTTCCATCTAGGAATCTGCATCATGCATACCCGTAATCTCTTTCACTATCCTAGGCTCATCAATGTTAGCAATCAAAGAAAATATACAATTGGAATCCAACATAGAATACCTAAAGCTATCCAATTACCACCTTTCTCATGTAGACCTCCTCAACTATTGAGGTTGAGGTTCTTCATATTCTTCAAAGCTTTCAGAGATGGTAGAGATCTCCTCACCATCAATTCCACTAGGAGTACGTAGTTCATATCTCTTAGGAGTGGGTAGAATTTGTTCTACCTCCTTCTAATTCTCTTCCTTCTTTGGTTGTAGATCTACTATGGAAGGTTCTAGCTCACAAAATATAAAACTTCTACTATAGAGCACCTTCTCTGCAACTAAATCTCAAAGCTTGTACCCTTTCACATTGACACCATAGCCAATAAATATACACTTCACTACCTTGCTCTCCAACTTAGGTCTCTTTATATCAGACACATGAAAATATGCCTCACAACCAAAGACTCTAAGATGTCTCATTGAGGGATTCTTGCTAGACCATGCCTCAATAGGTTTCTTATCAACAAGAGATCAAGTAGGAGACCTGATAATCAAGTAACATGTACTAGCTAAAACTTTGGCCCAAAAATTTTGTTCAAGGCAAATACTACTCGTCATACTCCTAGCCCTCTCCATCAATGTTTTTATCATCCTCTCTACAACTCCATTTTATTGTGGGGTGTATGGAGTTTCCTTGTGTCTCTCGATCCCATGGTCCTTATAGAAACAATCAAATTTTTTGAAGCAAAACTTACTGTATACACCTAAAATCGGTCATGACATTTAATTAATTAGATACTAGTTATTTAATTAATATTTCGACTACATATAAATAAATTCTCAATTTATTTATATTGTTCATATTCTAAATTCTCCAAATCTAAAATCATATTCTTCTAAATTAATTAAATAAAAAAAATTCCATAAACTTGTTTTATTTAATTAATCTTCACTAATTTCGATTAGGAATTCAAGCACATGTCTACAACTTTTTGTGCCACCTCACCAAGGTCACATGAAATTAAATGATTCTAATTTTTAATTACAATTATCTTCAATCAATTTTTAAGCACATGGCTTATTCCTCACACAGTTCAACCAATTTTAAAACACATGGTCCTTTCTTCCCACACTTTAGTCTTCCATCCATTTGGCATGTTGCCTATTGGTCAAGAGATTCCTCCATCCATTTGGCATGTTGTCTTTGGTCAAGGGGACAACATATTTATTCTCTCCATATCCACCGTTCATTCTTCTTATTTGAATCTAGACTGTCAATCATTGCCACCTCACTAGATGCTTGGAAAAGGCTATAAATACAACCCTTTGGCATTGTTTTTGCATCCACTTTTGAATAGAGTTATCATGCAGGAATATCATTTGAGCTTGGGAGCATTATGGAGTCTTCTAGTTACATTTTATATCATGTTTTGCATCATAGATAAATCTTAGAATAACACTTAGCTTCATAATTGCATTTTATGTCATCCTTTGCATCATAGTTGTGTTTTAGATAAGCATTTTCATAGTTAGCATTTGAGCATATGTAGAATCATCCATCTCACTACCATAATATCTTCCTTGAATCATCTAACACCATCATCCATTCATCATAGTATCCATCATCATTTTATCATATAGTTTCATGTAGGAAATTAGTTGACTTGCATGTTGAATACTAATCGCATTTCTTAAGTGTCATTCTAATAGCCTTTGTGCACATAGAAATCTAAGTGCCAAAGGGGTTAAAGGAATCTTTAAGAATAGAGGACAATGAGACATTCTTAAAAGATTTGTTTTATGACAATTTAGAGTAGCTTCTTTGCTTTGAATCTTTGATATAATTCGTTTCATTAAGGTTTATGTTGATTTACTAACTTTCCACATTTCATACACACACAAAATGGTGCCCACCATGGGGCTTGCCCCATTTTTTTAACATTCTAGAAAATTTATGTTCATAGGTTCGAGCGTTAGACTTTTGGCGCAAACAACACTTTCTCTAGCACACTTTGCAACTCATTCAAAGCATATTGCACCTATTTCAATGCATATTTCATGTGAAATGGTGCATATTGCATGTGAAATAGTGCATATTGCAAATTTTCAATAAAGTTCACTAGGGTTCTAGAACATCTTTTTTGAGTTTTAGAGAATCTTGGATGTCTTTTAGCACATATTGTATGTGTTTTGGTGCATATTGATTGTAGATTGGCACATTTTGTCTTTGTTTTGGTGCATTTTGTCTCTGTTCTGGTGCATTTTGTCTCTGTTATGGTGCATTTTGTAGTTTAATTATTTTTCACTAAATCTGAGAGCTAATTCTATGTTTTTTTGTTTTGTGGGTTTCCCAAATTCATTGTCAAAGACTCAAACATAAACTACTGACATATTGCAGGGGCTGGAAGTGATTTAATTGTTTCTTTTTGGTTAACTTAGGAACATAGATTAATTAAAAGGTTAATGAACACCATGTCTTTCGTGCTTTATGAATGGTAGGCATATGCTCTCCCCTTAACTAGGAGACAAAAAATCCAAACCCATTCACTTTTATTTGCAAGTGTGAGTTGAGTATATTGTGTGTGTTCTCTCTTTGTTCACACAAAAACAAAGATTGGTCGAACTACAAATGTACTTTCTCACTTTTGTTTATCCATAGAGGGTCTACCTTGTGTGAAAAAGTAATTACCCAAGGGAACAATCCAACTGATAGCACGCTAAAGCAAAGCAACTTCCAACTGAGATATAAATGTGGGTACTTGGGGAAAGTTCAAGTATCACGAGGATTTTTCTGACAAGAAGGGCAACAATGGTCTCTTGCTGCATGGATGATCCCCCATGAATGAAATTCCTATATTAAAACCCTTTGTTGTAGCAAGGCCAAAATCCTTAATCTATTTGTTGGTGCAAGAACAGTCGTTCTGAAGCCGTCCCACATTCTTGCGGCTTTTAGTAGAGATGAGAAATATGCCATGGGAGATTCATGGGTATTGATGCTTGGCTGCCCTGTAGAAGTGAGTGTCGTGGAGGGGAGCCAGTGGGGTCAAGCATCTAATCATTTGCTATAAGTAAGCACAGTTGGAGTAAAATCCAAGTGGGAACTCAACAAATATAGTCCTACACAGCCTAAGTTGTACATGTTTGATGTGTCTTTACCAATGTGTTTTTGAATCCATTTCAAACAAAAACATCACATGTTCAAAGTGAAAAACTTGATTCAGAAAAACAATTCATTGAAACAACCAAGTCTCTAAATGGAAAATTCGAAGAATCAAACAAACTTCCAAGAAAAAACATTGTTCTCCTAGTTTGATGCATCTTGTAAACCTTCTAGTGCATATGGGCTGCCTTCTGGCACATCTTGCACTTGTATTCACGCATATTGTCCAAGTTACTAGAGTCAAAACCTACTTATAGAGCCTTGTAAAACTTTATGGCACATCTTGCACCTATTTTGGCGCATCTTGCACCTCTTTCAGCGCATCTTGCACCTGTTCTGGCACATATTGCACCTGTTCTGGCACATATTGCACCTATTCTGGCACATTTTGCACTTGTTCTGGTGCATTTTACACCTGTTTTGATGCATTTTGCACTTGTTCTGGCGCATATTGCGCCTGTTCTGGCACATTTTGCAGACCATAAAACCAGTGATCTAAGTTCATCTCCTGTATGATAATCAATCTCATTCTGAGAATCCTCAACATTGTTCAGTCATTCCTCAGTTTCACCAATAGTCTAAACTTTCCAAATAGGTCTAACAAGTGAACATGTCTATCTAAACCAAGATATAACATTTCAAAGTGACCAAATCATCAAATTTATCACACCTTTGATTATTAATTTTGGTTTCCTCATCAGGATCTATCATCCTTTCATCATGAAACGAAGCTTGCTTAATTAGATTCACCCTAGTTCGCATCAATAGAATTTTTCATTCTATTTGAACTTTGGTAAATCCTTGGCACTCCCAAATTGAACATCAAAGTTTAGTTAAAATTATAACACTTGTATGCTCATTCAAACAAGGTTACAAAAATGAAAACTCAAGGAAAAAGGACTTGAAAATCAAAACATTGAAGATTCAAATCTTGAAACTCCAACCATTGAAAATTCAATCATTGAGACTCAAAACAATGAGACACAAAACACCATGGAAGAAGCTGAAGAGAATCCTTTTCATGGAATCCACAATAGTGAAGGGGAGGAAATAACCAAGGAAGATATCCAACATGCTAAATAAGATCCCAACTTCCACAAATGCTTAGAGAATATTTTTGAAAGAAATGGGAAAAAATACTTACTCATGTTAGCTAAAAAAGGTGTCAAATTAACCAATGACATTGATGTGAATCAATTGAAAGCACCACCCAAAAATCCCAAAAATGATCCCGATCAATTGAATGCTTTAGTTCATCAAATGAAAAACCTTCAACAACAAATCTAGGATATGCAAAGGGAAACAACCACAGAAAGATATTTTTTGTCAGACATCTATTCTTATCCATTTGACAGAAATACGAACATGACACCTTCTCCACCAGCAACTACATTGTCCAAGTTCAATTTCTTTGAATTCTTGAAAAAGTTAAATGAGAAACCCAAATCAAAGTCTTCAAACACAAAGGATATTGAACAATTTTACCATGTCATGCATCTATATTCATCTCCCATAATCCAAAATATACCTCATGATTCTTTCACCCAAGTTAACGATTCCATCCAACCACCTTCTTATATCATATCTTCTACATCCAATGGTTCCTGTCAATCTCTCAGTCCAAACCATGCTAGCATAGACTCCTTTACACATCAAGATGAAAGCATTCTTTCCACTTCATTCGATGATATCAAAATTCCATAATTTCTTCCAATCTTTGACCAAGACCCCATCTCTCAAGAATTCTATGATGATCCTCTCCTTTCACTTTTTATCCACAATGATTCCTTTCCATCTCAAGAGAAAATTATTCTTCCAAGTCCTCCTTCCAACACATCTAATGAATCCATACCATCTCATGATTCCATTGCATCCCAAGAGCATGATAATTCTTCTATCCTATCTAATGATGTCCTATCACCCGATGATCAAGATATGCTTTCTACAAAACCTCATGATTTCCTTCCTCATCAAGATCAAGATATGCTTCCATCCGAGGATATCCCTTCATTTCATGAGGATGTTCATCCTTCTCAAGATCAAGATATGCCTTTCATGCCACTACATGATGATTCATACCTAATAAAGAGAAAGCTACACCATCTCTTGCACCTTGTGATCCTTTTCCAATTCAAGATCAATGTACCCCATCCTCCCCATGTCAAGATCCTATCACACCTATACTAGCCATCCATGAACCCCACACCTACAAATTGGGATCATCCACCTTTATCCAATCCGGTTTACTTCCAACACCTATCTTTTCATCCATATCATATCCTCCCCAAAATGGACTTGCATCTTGTTTCAAAAACAACACATATCCCATTAGTAAACAAATGTGTCAAAGTATGAACTACAAAGGAAAAGGATTAGATATTCATGAACAAGGTATCCTGGAACCCCTTTCTGTCCAACAAAATACATATTATCATGGCCTTGGTTATACACCTAAGTGTCCTAGTCCATCAAACCTACCATCTATCCTAGGTCCTCATCCTAATCCACCAAACCTTCCATCTATCCTAGGTCCTCATCCTAGTTCATCAAACCTTTCATCTATCCTAGGTCCATATCCTATTCCTCAAGAAAAAAAAAGGCACACATCCTTGATTCCCTTTCAAAATTCTACCTACACTCACTCATCCATAATACCTACATACCATTGATCTCAACCCACCCCTCCCATTGCTCTTGGAAGTAATTTGGGTGCCAAATTCCAAAAGCTTCCATATCAAAATCCACATGTTTCAAAGGATCAACATGTCTCCTCGAAGAGGAATGCAAAAATAAAAGAAATTTTGATCCAAAATCAAAGTAAAAATAAAAAAGGCTACAAAGGCCCATCAAAGCAAAAGGGAAATTTTCAAAGACCACAAAGGTCCATAAATCAAAAGAAAATTTCAAAAGGCCACAAAGGCCCACCAAAGCAAAAAAGAAAAATTTCCAAGGCCGACAAAGGCCCATAAATGAAAGAGAAAAATATCAAAGGCCACAAAGGTCCATAAAGAAAATATGAAAGTCAAAAATCACATGGATTCCTAAAAGTCTCATAGAAGAAATGAAATCTAAATTGGCACCCACATTTGCTGAACCAAAAGCTTCCTCCAATCCTCCATCTAAAATCCTCTCACCTTCCAATCAATCATCAATAATCAACAATCATCAATCTTATCGTACTTAGAAGAAATCAATGATCCTAAGTACTTATCATCATCATGCCTCATGGAATCAATCATTCCTGGCATCCTAATCAATCGACCATTATCATCTTTCAAGAAGAGATATATTGTTTGTGTGACATGTTTTGCAGTGAATCTTTCATTTTGATCTATCATTTATCCATGGTTGTATTACCTCTATTGTGGGGCATCTTATTCCTTCAATTAGTCATATCATATTATTTCATCTTAAATATCCTGAGAAAATACCAAAAAAATCAGAAAATGTCCTGAAAAAATGGTTTCCTTGATGAAAACCTGGCAAACAGGCATCTTGGCAACAACGAAAAATATAAAAAAAAGATCAAAAAATACAAAAAAAAACCAAAAAGTGAAAAATCAAAAAAATCAAAAAAATCATAAAATTTGAAAAAGTGCAATAAAAACAAGTAGTGGAAACCTGGCAACAGGCACTATTTGTGATAGGTTATCTTTTCCATATATTTGAGCATGCCGACCATTTTCTTTTGCCATCCATCTGCCTATCTTCAAAAAGCTCCATGTACATATCCTGGCATCACAGTCGTGTTTCACCCTAGACTGGGGATGAAATCTTGAACTCATTGGGGGCAATAAACTTTGAGTTGGAACCAACAAACAAATAGCAATAGTACAACAAAACCCAAAACAATGATCATAGTGTAACTCAACATTGGACATCAATCACACAAACATGAACACATCAACCATCCAAATCAAACAGCCAAATCAATCAAATAAAAAACAAAATTCAAATGGATGATGTTCTTTCTGAATCATGGGTTTATCACGTTAAACTCAAATGTTCAATTGTTGTACTTTGATTTTTGTTATTATATCTCTGGAGCCCCTCGATGATGTATCGAACTAGAGGAGCTAGGAAAGAGTATGATTTTTCTTTGCCTGGTGTCTGTGAGTTGATCATTATTACTTTTGCCCCCAATGCAAATATTAAAACTATCACAATGGTTTTGGCAATGGCAACACAATTTAAATAAAAAGTTCATCAAATAGATTTTATAAGTGCCTTCCTCAATGAAGATATCAAAGAAATGTATATAACTCAATCAAAGAATTTAAACCACATCGCTCAATCAAATTTGAATCTGCCTGCACCAGATGTAGAAATCCTCCTATGATCATAACATATCGCAAATCAGCAATCTTATCAATCAATCAACATCAATCAATCAATCAAATCTAATCAAATCCAATGATATTTTGATCAAATCTCATTGAGCTTCTATTATTGACCTTCACCTATCATGTAGTCAATCATCATCATCACATCAATGTAACCTCGCCTATCATGAGGTTCATCAATCAATCAATGCAACCTCGCCTATCAAGAGGTTCATCAATCAAATCAACCTTGCCTATCATGAGGTCAATCATCAATATATCATTGATCCTCACTTATCATGAGGTCAATCATCAACTACCACATCAACATCATCAAATCAATTGGCTGAATGCGATCATCAAACATCAAACACAAGGAGGCAACATAAGGCATCAATTAGTCAATCTAACAAGCTCAATCTTCTTTTCGGGAGATAAATCATTTCCATATCATAAAATTTTGAGATCATCATCAAATCATCAAAAAATCCTAAAAATTTTCAAAAATTCCAAAAAATCCTAAAAATTCCAAAATTCACTGATTTATCTCGTGAGGGGGCATATATCCGTCATCGCCTGAAAATCAATGTCTAGGGCATCAAAATTTATTTTTCTTGGCATCAGTATCAAATTTTTCTTTGAAGCAACATGTAAACACATTACTTCAAAGAGGCAAAAAATGTATACACCTAAAATTGGTCATGGCATTTAATTAATTAAATACTAGTTATTTAATTAATTAAATCTAGTTGTTTAATTAATATTTCGACCATTAGGGTGGGGCCCTAATTAAATACTAGTTCTAGTCTCCCCGTTTAATTATTAAAGTTAAAAAGTTTAGTTTATGAACTAATCTAAAAAATATATTTCGACTACGTATAAATAAATTCTCAATTTATTTATATAGTTCATATTCTAAATTCTCCAAATCTAAAATCATATTCTTCTAAATTAATTAAATAAACAAATTTCCATAAGCTTGTTTTATTTAATTAATCTTCACTAATCTCGATTAGGAATTCAAGCACATGTCTACAACTTTTTGTGCCACCTCACCAAGGTCACATGAAATTAAATGATTCTAATTTTTAATTACAATTATCTTCAACCAATTTTTAAGCACATGGCTTATTCCTCACACACTTCAACCAATTTTCAAACACATGGTCTTTTCTTCCCACACTTTAGTCTTCCATCCATTTGGCATGTTTCCTGTTGGTCAAGAAATTCCTCCATCCAATTGGCATATTGTCTTTGGTCAAGGGGAAAACATCATGATTCTCTCTATCCCCACTGTTCATTCTTCTTGTTGGAATCTAGACCGTTGATCGTTGCCACCTCACTAGATGCTTGGAAAAGGATATAAATACAACCCTTTGGCATTGTATTTTTCATCCACTTTCGAATAGAGTTATCATGTAGGAATATTGTTTGAGCTTGGAAGCATTATGGAGTCTTATAGTTACATTTTATATCATGTTTTGCATCATAGTTAAATCTTAGAATAACACTTTTCTTCATAGTTTCATTTTGTGTCATCCTTTGCATCATAGTTGCATTTTAGATTAGCATTTTCAAAGTTAACATTTGAGCATATGTATAATCATCCCATCTCACTACCATAGTATCTACCTTGAATCATCTAACACCATCATCCATTCATCATAGTATCCATCATCATTTTATCATATAGTTTCATGTAAGAACTTAGTTGGCTTGCATATTGAATACTAATCTTGTTTCTTAAGTTTCATTCTAATAGCCTTTGTGCACATAGAAATCTAAGGGCCAAAGGGGTTAAAGGAATATTTAAGAATAGAGGACAATGAGATATTCTTAAAAGATTTGTTTTATGGAAATTTAGAGTAGCTTCTATGGCTTTGAATCTTTGATATAATTCATTTCATTAAGGTTTGTGTTGATTTACTAACTTTCCACATTTCACGCACACACACTTACCACCATTATCTGTCCTCAAGCATTCAATTTTTCTACTAGTTTGGTTTTCAACCAAGGACTTGAACTCCTTAAACTGACTAAAAAACTTTAGATTTACTTCTGAGGAAATACACAAATTTCCTTCTAGAATAGTCATCTATGAATGATACAAAATACACAAATCTAGATAGTGAAGGAACATTAATTAGACCAAACACATCATAATGCACATAATCCAAAACCCTAGAAGATTTATGAGAACTAGAATAAAAATAACACAGTGTTCTTTTCCATATATACAATGTTTGCAAAAATTGAACTTGAGATTACAATCAACAAGGCCTTCAACACGACACTTAGTTTTTAGGGCTCTATAATGACAAAAATTATACTCCCTTCTTAGAGATAGTGCAATTTATCATTTAATTTGGACCTATTTTAATACCCTTGCATTAAATACCCTTTAATTCATCATTAATAGGCCCCTAAGACCCATTATTTTGAATCTCGAGGCTTATTTCAACTAAAACCCGACAAAATCCACAAAAGAATTAAAAATTCTAACAACCCACACCAAAAATCTAGGGTGGAGGTGGGACCCATATGCCAAGAGTGGCATATGAGTCCCATTTGGGGCTTTTTGAGGGTTTGAGCAGGAAATTCAAGTTTTTAATTCAAAATTTTGGTTGATGTCAGCTTTTGAGATCTAAATAATGGTAAATTAGGTGTAATGCCTATATAGACAAGCTTCTAAAGTCATTTTTCATCTAAGCAAGAATTTTAGAAGAGAAATTTCAAGATCCAAGCATTCAAAAGCATTTAATGAATCTCTCACAAGATCATTCAGTAACAAGTAATCAACAAAGTTAAAGCCTTGGAGCAACATTAAAAAAAAATTGTAGGTCTTCAAGCTCACTTTCATTCAAGATTTAGCATTTTCAAGGGTTGATTATGGTTACCTATGGTGAATCATGATGGATTTTAGGTTGGGGAGATGCAACTAGCCATCAAGCCAAGCCTAATGACTTGTTTCCTAAGTGATTCCATCCTCCGTTATCACTCTACTTCCATCCTAAGGAAGGTGCATGCATTATTAGGGCTCATTTGAGTGATTAGAGATCTCTCAAAGTGAGTCATCCATCTTCATGTTTCATTTCATGCATCTCATTCTTGCACATTAGAATAGGGTTGCATTGCATTTCAAATTTCCTAATCTTAGACACACTTAAGGTTAGGGTTTACATTCCTATTTACATTCATGATCCATTATTTCTATCAAGGTTTAATTACCAAACTAGGGGTTTGATCGAGACAAACCCCCCATAAGAAAATCAATTCTATATTCTATTTTGTAGGTATTTTTAAAGGTTTGGATCTAGAAATCAATTTAGAAGGGAAGAGAAAAAATTGGAGCATAGATCTGAACTTTTATTTCTCAAAAAGGTGAAATGAGACTGATACACCAGAAGTGGCATATGAGTCCCACTACAGGAATATTTTTAGATTTTTGCATATCTTGAATCTACACTTTCAAAAACCTATTCCTACCTAGAAAACCTAATTTGGGACTAGATCGCCCAGACTGGCATATGAGTCCCAACAAGCCTTAAAATCAATGTTTTCAGCATTTCATGCCTTCATCTAGTCTTCTTCAAGTTTTTAGGTGCACACCTTTCATCTCTCAGCTTTTTGTTCTATTATACATTCATTTTTAGGTCATTTAGTGAAGTCTTGCATCCTATTTGGTTTAAGCATTTTGATTTACATTTCATTAGTATTTCCAAGCCCTAGCTTGGTGGTGAACCCCTCATTAGTTTATAATCAGATCCTAGGGTAGCCCTATTGCAAGGTCTCTTTCTCCTTTGCATAATTTGGATTGAGATCTCTAGGGTTTCCCTTCAATGGAATGGTTGTGAAGTGTGTTTTTTTATGTCCTAAACCACAAAGCAATCCATTTTCCAACATTTCAAGCTCTAAGAATTTTCTCACCAATATGGCCAAGCCTTTGGTGCTACAACTCTGTTGGGATCTTCATCTCCAAAGCATTGGCACCCTTAGGTACCTAGAAAACATGGCTGTCATATGTAGACACCACAATCTCCTTGTTTTCTTGATTTGATGGTGAGGATGAAGAATCTAAATCCTTTTTCTTGGACTTTGTGCATGCATATAGCTTATACAAAGTGCCAATTTGAATACCCTTAGCAAGCACCATAAGACCTCTAGTCATCTTGCATCCACTACTCAAGAAAACAACCTGCACTCCAACATCACCCAACTTACTCACTGAGAGTAAGTTTTGTTCAAAACTAGGCATGTGTAAAACACCATCAATCCAACTCACTCTACGATCAGGGAATCAAATATTGAATCTTCCTCAACCAGCAATCTTCAAGTGAGAGTCATCACCCATATAAACCTTCCCACTATCATAATCTTCATACTTTAAGAACCAACCTCTATAAGAATTCATGTGGAAAGAGGCATCTAACTGAATCAACCACACATCTTTTGATGCATGCATTTCCAAGGCTGCAACAAATGCATCTACATCTTCATACAAGTATTCAAAATCATATTTATCACTTTTCTTCTTTTTCTCCTCTTTGCAATCTTTTTAGAAATGTCTAGATTTCCCATAGTTCCAACATTTAGCCTTATAATTTTTACCAGGAGAATTAGATCTCCAAAAATACTTGGAATTAGACTTCTTGTCTTTTTTCTTGCCTCTCTCCTTCGATCTACCACAAACAAACAAGGCCTCCTTAGCCATCTCAAAAGACTTCCTCCACATTTCTTTAGACAACAACAAAGCAACCACATATTCCATCTTGAAGGTGGTGGTTGTGTTTCCAATAGCCATAAATAGGTGGTCCCATGAGTCCAACAAAGAACATAGTAGAAGAATGAAATGGTCCTCATCTTCAATCTTCACACCAACTAAATCCAGTTGAGCCACTAGCATATTAAATGCATTCAAGTGATAAAAAATTGAACCTCCTTCCTCCATCCTTAGAGAATATAGTTTTTTTATTAGGAATAACTTATTTATCAAGGATTTCCCTTGATAAATATCACCAAGCTTCTTCCTAAGACTAGCTGCAATATTCTCCTCATGGACATTCAAGAGAACAAAATCAGCCAAACAAAGTCTTATTAGACCCTTGGCTTTTCAATCCATTAAGTTCCATTCCTTTTGTGAGGTTGTTGTTGGCTTTGTACTGGATATTGTTGACCATATATATCTATATATGAGCATATTCTCCACTTTGAGTTTTCACAACTCAAAATTGTCGCCATTGAATTTATCCATCTCTATTCTTTCAAATATGCTTGCCATCTTAAAACTGTAACAAGATTAAAAATTTCTCTTTGCAATAACTTCAACTAAATATAGATAAGCAAAAAAACACTTATAACCCACCAAGGATAACAAATTTGTCCAGAATCTAATACCAACTGAAAGGAAATTCTAGTGTGGAAACACTTCCCCAATGTAAATCAATCAGGGAAGAGATTGTAAAACTTTGTTTCAAATATTTAACTTCAATAGTTTCACTTAAGAATGCACATGCAATTAGATTAATTTCATATTTAAACCATTAAAACACATAACACAAAATTTATGCGGGAAAACCCTTTCGGGAAAAAACCCACACACCAAAGCACAGATCAATTATTCCTAGTAAAAAGCAATGCCAATAAAATGCTTAGAGTTTATGCTCTTCTAGGTGTTAATTCATTATGATACAATTGTAGAGTGAATCCGACAACATAATGAAATCTTAGAAAATCACAATCAAGCTCTCTATAACAAATGCACTAAGGCATCAATAAATACTTCTCATACATGTGCATTGATTTTAGCCATGTGTCAATCTCCTATTCTCTTCATGCATACAAACTAAAAATCAACAACATGCATGAGTCATAAGTGAACCAATAACAACTTGTCAAACATGCACGTACATGAAAGAACATTTAAGGCTTAAAGCTCCAAAAATCAAGCAACCTCACATGCTAGGCTTCCCATAAAGAAAAATAGATTTATTGCTAAAATATAACTCACCCACAACTCCTAGTCACTTTGAGTGACAACTCAGTCTCTATTAAGCAAGTTTCCTATTCAAGCTTCAGTCAACAACGTGCCACATGGAATAAGGATGCTCCTCCTTGAGGTTTTTACAATTTACAATGCTCAAATGAGCCCCAATATTACAAGTGTCCCCTTTCATTGTCTCTGCTTTTCTGAAGAGATAAACACTCACACAAGTGGACCCCACCAATACTTATTTCCAAATACATTGCCACATGTCAACATGGCACCCATTTTTCAATTTCATTTTCCCAATGGAGTGCCCATGTGACATGTGTCATAATTTTTCCTTTCCACACCTTGCATGTAGGATGCCAACTCCCCACTAGGTCCCACAAAGTGTGTTAACAATTTGGAAAAAAATATTATTGCATTTAATAAATTAATCAGCAACTTAGGGGCAAATAATTAATAAATTTATCAAAGGACTCACTACGGTTGAGACACCTTAATCCCAACAATTATTTTGTAATTATTTAGCTAGGTAACATTTTTTCAAAGATTCCTTTTAGACATCCCCCTCATTCCTAATCTCCTCTCACAAGGCTAACACCAAGGAGATAGTGCCACAATTTATAAGAAAACATTTATTTTTAGTTATCCTTGTCTGAAATTTGTTTTTTCCTTCCTAATATCCTTTGTACTACATAAATAGATTCTTGGAAAAAAAACTAATGTTAGAATGAAAATTGTTAGATTATAGATTGTAGTTTTATACCCAAAGTATTATTTATAAGTTTTATTTATACCCCAAAATTACTAATAAAGAGGTATCAAATATTAGTGCATAATACAAAACAAACAAATCAAAAAAATATAAACATAATTTAATGAAGAGTCATAATGCCTTATATATTAACCATTTTCATATTTATTATATTTCTTTTTTCTCATTATACATAATTTATTTTGTACATTTCTCTTATCTTCTCTCTCTCTTGAGCTCTCTATCTATCTTCTATGTCTTACATATATATTCCTCTCATCTTGTGTTACATATTATTCTATCTTGTACATATAAATTCCTAACAAGACATGTCCCTAACATTGTAACCTACTTCTTTCAGATTGCTTGTTGGTCAAGAGCTTTGCAACCCTCTTGTGATGGTTAGTGGTAGGATTTACTACTCTGCTCTTTCCTCTAGTGTTTTCACTACTAACATTACTTCCTTAGGTTTTCATCTCTACTTCACCTGAGTGGGTGACAATCAATGATCAACTATCTGAGTAAACAAGGCTCTAGAAAGAGTTATGTACTCACTTATATAGTTTCATAGATATAGTTTCATATAGAACTACATTTTTCATACACATTGTTCTCTAATATCTTGATTCTATGGATACATAGTATGTAGACAATATGAGAAATGAATGATGTTTCTAATTCTTAGATACATAGAGCATTGTGAGGTTCTATGATGTATTTCCTAATGATATAACTTTGAATCTAATTGGTATAAGAATAAAATAATGATAGTCATGGATACTTACAATAATCCATAGGATGGACTAGTCTTATACTTGGTCAGTTGTTTGAGACTTGAGGATGGGTACAAGATTTTTTCAAAACTTGTATAAAATTTCAATAGAATATTTTGGACGTGTTTTATTTTTTCTACAAGTGACTCGGGACCTAGTTGGTCCTAATGTGTCAAAGTCTCTAACTAGAAATTATTTCTTATAATTCATGTTTAGATTGGTTCGTTTGATTGTTTAAGATTCTTATAGAATTGGATAGAGACATGGTTTGAATCATGTTGGAAGTTTGGGAGTTTGTCTTCACTGATCCTACCTGGCAACATGCGCGTGAGTTGTACATACATAGGTTGATTCAGCTGGTCCAGTGTTGTCATTTATGTCAACATTTTGGGAAGCATTTTTTTGGTGTTACTTGTACAATACTAACTCTATCGAAAAGTTGATCTATCAAAGGTTTGGTTAAGTGTTCTTTGCTTATGGTGTTGTGGTCTAGTGCATCATTTTTTTGGTCCACACTTCACCACAAGAAGATATGTAACTCTTCTCTCTTAATCATATTATTAGGATTGGTTCATACAACTATATTCAAGATATCGAGAAGTTTTGTGATGTGTATTGAAAGTTATCAATGATAGAGTTTAACTCTTTATACTATAGTCATCTCTCTATTTAGTATACCAGTGTGGGAGATTTTGTATTTTCTTGAGAAGGTTGTGTTGATGCTACGATTCTAAAGATGATCTCTCTAATGTTGATGTAAAGAGAAATTGAAGTAATATCAAATCTGGATGGTGTTTATTTTGAGAAGTATGTATTGGATTAGATTTTTTGTGATTAGGTCTTATTCCTGGCTTACCTAATGCATGATGTGTGTTGAGAAGATTAATTATACCTTTTGGATGTTAGTTGAATCTATTTCAAATCCAAACCAACTTGAAATTGAGTATTACACATTTTTCTTGGGCGAAAAGATGTTCTTAAATATTGTATGGTGTCAAAAAGAGTTATTTTGGATTGTTTTGTTTACATCTAACTAAGCCGACCTAATTGATGTATGAAATTTATTTGGGTATATATATGAGATATTTTGGAATTATACAGGTAAGTGGAAGAATGAAAGATAAGTGGATGTGCGAACATAAATGACATATCATATGCGAGTGGTGTTCAATGATAGAGGTATAGAATCAAAGTAGAATTGGTGAGAAACTGCTAAGCAGGAGTACTTCATATTTAGAGCTTCAAAGGAACTGAAATACAACACAAGATAGCTACACTTTGTATCAGTTCATATTTTTGTAGTGAGCCATATCAATTTGTGTTTGGACAGTAAGCCATACCATTTTGTATTCTAGTTGTGAGCCCCTGTAATATACTATATTTGGATATAATATATTGTGAACTAATCCTCACCGTGGTTTTTCCCATTTTTGGTTTTTCACATAAAAATTTGGTGTTGATGTATCTTATGGTGTCATGTTCTTTTCAGTGTCTTCATTCTTGTTAGCAGTTAAATATGCTTTAATAATTGGATGGTTTATGGTTTAATGGTTTAATGGAATACTAATTCAGCCCCCCCTCTCAGTATTCCAGGTATTCAAAAATTGGTATTAGAGCTTAGTTCCTCTTAAAAATTCTAACAACTTGAGGAAGGTCCTAAAATTTGAATACATTGAAGATAAAAAATTTCTTATTCCTATGGAAGAGATCTCTATTGAACATATAGAAGAAAATAAGGATTTGAAGGATAGCCTGAAGGAAGCAAATGAGTGCATTAAGAAGCTGAAGGAAAAATATAGTGAAGTCAGTAATCAATTAAAGAAAGCAGATGAGGACATCACTTGACTAAAAGAACAACTAGAAGAAGAGAGAAAAATTGAAGACTATCACAAAGCTGAAATACAAAGGAAAATGGATGAATGTGCAAAGCTTGAACAAGAAGTGGTAATTCTAAAATCAGATTTGGAAAAGGCTAGAAGACATGAAGACAAATTTGTGACAAGCTCTACAATGCTAGATAAATTGATTGCAAGACATAAACCCTCTAAGGACAAAGTGGTTTGGGTTTTGAAGAAGGACAAAGTTCAAAAGAAAATCAATCCCCTGATATGAAGACTCAAAGAAATGGTGAAAAATTCAAGAACCAAAGAAGCAATACCAAAATAATTTCTATAAGACAAACTAATGCTCAAAGGTATTTATCTTTTAATGATGTCTTTTATTCTTGCAATAGGTTTGGACATAGGGCAAAAGATTGTGGAAATAAAATGAAACAGAATGACAAAATGAATCAAAAAAATTTATCATTCTCCGGTCAATGTTTTAAGTGCAAGAGAATTGGACATAAAGCTTGGTAAGTGCAAGAAGTTGGGTCCACTTATAGTGGAAGTGTCATTTTTCAGCTTTAAAATAGGTAGTCATTCATTTTTTAGAATAGGTACCCATTTTAAGGTGGTTACTCATTCCAAAAGGTTTGAAAATCACAATCCATGTTTCTCATTTGGATTTAGGCTTAGAAAATGCATGGTAACCCAACTCCTTACCTTAGACCTAAAGTATAAGGTCATGAAAATATCGAGAGTAAAAACTGACTATGTCAATATGGTTGACAGGTTTTTTTTAGAATTATTTTATGAAATTAAAACCCATTTTAGATGAGATTGTGTAGATTCTAAATATCTAAATTTTTTTCCAATTGGTTTTTATTTTTATTTATCAATTATTTTTTTATGAAATAGGCCCATAAACTTGAATTATCATGGTTTTTTAGTATTTTAATAACTTTTATTAAAATAATTTTTTTGGAATTTTTTTTACGAAAACGTACTTCAAAAAATTATTTTCAATTAAAAAATCATCAAAAAATGATAAGTTTAGGTCATCTTATGCATGATGTACATGGCAATTTTTCAAAACACCAAATATGGCTAATAAAAAATTAACAAAAAAACAAATATTCAATAAAATATACAAAAAAATAGGGAAAACATGATTGAGTTACAAATATTTTCCCAAAAGGATTTATTAAAATATGAATATTTAGGTCAAAATATGGATGACATACACGTGCATGGTACTGTAAAGAAAAAGTGACTTTTAAATAGTGGTTTTTAGAAACGCCTATTGAAAATCAATTTGTATCATCTAGGTATTGAAATAAATTACATATTTGGAAACTAGACTTCAAGTACTAAATTTTATGATTAGTGACTTTTTCCAAGATTCCATCTTTACGCACTTCAAATTTTAAGGTCAAATGTGACAAATTCTGAAAATCAGGGAAAACACTTCCACCTTTTGGCCAAAAAGTGGACTCAACTTCTTGCCAGCACCTAGTCTATAGAATGCAGAAGTCAGAAGTTGAACAAGAAAATTTATCCATTCAATGGCTATTGTTATCACTGCAATTTATTTGGACACAAGGCTAACCAATGCAAATATAAATTGAGCAACAATTTGAATGGAAGAATGTTGTTTGTTATATTTGCAACAAACCAAGACATTTTTCCAGAGACTACAGAAGAAGATATATGAAAAGTGACTATCTAGTAAAGAGATATGAACCAATCATTAAGACTAATTCGATAGAGGTTAAGAAGGAAATGGAAAGGATTTGGAGAAAGTAAGGAGAATCTAAATTATCAATTTCATTTGTGTCATCCCACGGTGCAAACAATCTCATCAAAAACTAAGCCCATGCAATGGCTTAGGGGGAGAAATAACAAAAAAATTATAAAACCCCCTGAAATACCAAGTATCAAGTCATGACACAAAGATATGTCTTGGAAAAAGGATTTCTAAAGCTATTGAAGAGAGGTGCAGAAGGAAGTATTGCGATACACAAGTTTCCTCAAAGTTTGAAAACATTTTTTTTAGCATTTATTGCTAACACGTTTATTGATACAAGTCAAATCATGGAGTTTAAAAACATACTTGAAAATACAAATTCATTTGATGTGAAGGAAATACAAATTGAAGAAAAGGAAGTGGATTCGAGGCATGCTCTAGAAGCTAAAAATCAAAACCCTATTCTTCGTTGGAGAAAATTCAAGAGGTATTCTTCTTACACAATTCTTTTCAGAATTATCTTTTGTTTAATGCAACGGATGGTTTGAAGGTAGTGAATATTTCAGACAAACTGCAAATTAAATTAAAGAGGTATTCTCTAAAAAAATTGTTAGAAGATTTGATGGGTTCATTTTCTAGCATTCCCCTTAAAGTGTTACCTACTGAAGATATTTATGCATACATTTACAAAAAAATAGAGGAAATGTCACCTGTTCGATTAAGTATTTTATGGAAAAGTGAATCAAAAGAAAACTATGATGCATACAAAACCCCAATGAAAAAGAAACTCAATGTATGGTGAAAATTTCCACTATTTGAATTCGATAAGAAGTACATTTGAATTGCATTAAGCAGGATTCGTGATGAGTCTATTTGGATTGATGTTGAACACTCGATAACTAGAGAAGCTATAAGAAATGTGGCTGGTTTGTGGTCCTCCAAATCAGTTCCAAGAAAGAATTCTATCAATGGTCAAGAATGAATAGAAATGACTAGCCAAACTCTTGAAGGAAAAAAACTTTTCTTGAGTACAATTGGAAATTTGACTACCTTGTATGTCACAATGCTTATTGGACATAAAATTTGCAATGACTATATAGTATCTACTAATGTTGCATACATTTCATTTGACATGATTAAGAATGGTACGGACTATGATCTTTGCGAGCTACTTCGACAACACCTAATGAAGAATTTGAAAGAAATAAAAAAGAACAAGAAGAGTACATTATGGTATGACACTTTAACAATTTGCTTAATCTTTTACTTGATGAAGGATCTATACTATTTATTAGAAAGGTTGAATGGATAAATACAAAGCTGATAGCACACCAAATAAGGAATCTCATGATGAATCTTGGTGGTTTAGATGCTCAAGAAACTACTCTTGCAGCATTCTTTGGAATTTTTTAGATGAGGATGAATAAGGTGACAATAATTCCAAAAGTGTGGCAGAAAAATACTTCATAAACATCAATTTCCTTGTCTCTAATAATTTTTATTACATGGAAGCAATTGAGTCCAGACTTGGGTGGATTTTTTAGTTAGATTTTGAAGTAATTGTGGAGGAAGTTGATCATTATGCAAAAATTCTTTTAGAAATCCCAAAGGACCCCAACATAATAGATGTAGAAGAAATGTGTATGACCGAAGCCTCCTGTAGTACAAAAAGAATAGGAAAGAAGAGAAAAAGTGTTGTTATTAAGCAAGAGATCACAAAACAAGAAACAAGTCAATTTGAGGTAACCCAAGATGAACATGAAAGTGAAAACATACAAGACCTAGATGAAGCACTAAAAGACTTACAAGAAGTGATTCCTAGTGCTAGCTTTAATTCATCCATGTCCACTTTGGAAAATATCAGGAGTATGGTTGATTCATTGAAGGTATACATCTCTGAATTGAAAGAGAAAATAGGAAATGAGTCAGGACCAGGAACTACAAAATAAAATATAGAAGGCATCAAGAAGAAATGTGTAGATGCATACCATAGAATCTTGAAGGAATTAAAGGATGTTCAAGATTGTGAAGAAGCACAGGAGTTAGTATCTTTCTTCTTGAATTGATCTAACTGAACATTAAATGCAAAAAATGAAATAAGACAGAATAAAATTTGGTTGAGCACTCAAGCAAATGTTTATAGCTTGGAGAATGACAGAGAGAATTAGAGATGGTCCTACATTATGTAACTGTAGGATAAATTCTTTAGCTTACAGAGTTAGAGAACAAAGATAATCAAGTAGTATGTGACACTTAGAGATTTAGTAAAAATTAGGTACACTCATGTATATAGTGCCCTTGCTAGTGCTGATAGTTTATCAAAAATAAATCCTAGGCCCAACACTATGGAAGAAGGTATAGAGTCTTTAAAAAATCTTGAATTACTATATAAGATTGTTGCATATGAAAAAGATTCTTGGGAAGAAGATAAAGCTACATGATTGAGAATGGTATGAACTATGATCTTTGTGAGTTACTTCGACAACACCTAATGAAGAATTTGAAAGAAATAAAAAAGAACGAGAAGAGTACATTATGGTATGACACTTTAACAGTTTGCTTAATCTTTTACTTTATGAAGGATCTATATTGGTTATTAGAAAGGTTGAATGGATAAATACAGAGTTGATAGCACACCAAATAAGGAATCTCATGATGAATCTTCGTGGTTCAGATGCTCAAGAAACTACTCTTGCAACGTTCTTTGGAATTTTTTAGATGAGGATGAACAAGGTGACAAGAATTCTAAAAGTGTGGCAGAAAAATACTTCAAAGACATCAATTTCCTTGTCTTTACTGATTTTTGTTACATGGAAGCAGTTGAGTCCAGACTTGTGTGGATTTTTGAGTTAGGTTTTGAAGTAATTGTGGAGGAAGTTGATCATTATGCAAAAGTGCTTTTAGAAAGCCCAAAGGACCCCAAAAAAATAGATGTAGAAGAAATGTCTATGACTGAAGCCTCCCGTAGCACAAAAAGAACAGGAAAGAAGAGAAAAAGTGTTGTTATTAAGCAAGAGATCACAAAACAAGAAGCAAGTCAATTTGAGGTAACCCAACATGAGAATGAAAGTGCAAACATATAAGACCTAGATGAAGCATTAAAAGACTTACAAGAAGTGATTCCTAGTGCTAGCTTTAATTCATCCATGTCCACTTTGGAAAATATCAGGAGTGGTTGATTCATTGAAGGTATACATCTCCAAATTGAAAGAGAAAATAGGAAATCAGTCAGGACCAAGAACTACAAAAGAAAATATAGAAGGCATCAAGAAGAAATGTGTAGATGCATACCATAGAATCTTGAAGGAATTAAATGATGTTCAAGATTGTGAAGAAGCTCAGGAGTTAGTATCTTTCTTCTTGAATTGGTCTAATTGGACATTAAATGCAAGAAATGAAATAAGACAAAATAAAATTTGGTTGAGCACTCAAGAAGATGTTTATAGCTTGGAGAATGACAGGGAGAATTAGAGATGGTCCTACATTATGTAACTGCAGGATAAATTCTTTAGCTTACAAAGTTAGAGAACAAAGGTAATCAAGCAATATGTGACACTTAGAGATTTAGTAAAAATTAGGTACACTCATGTATACAGTGCCCTTTCTAGTGCTGACAGTTTATCAAAAATAAATCCCATGCCCAACACTATGGAAGAAGGTATAGAGTCTTTAAAAAATATTGAATTACTATATAAGACTCTTGCATATGCAAAAGGTTCTTGGGAAGAAGGTAAAGCTACATGGCAGGATATCTTGAAGAATCTTAAGGGATCTTCATCTTCAAGTTAATATGTTTGTATCCTTTTGATCGTTTTTTGATGCATACATACATATATTCAAGTAAAAAATAACAAACCCCTACACAACATTTGCCATTAAAGTCAAAGGGGGAGAGATAGATAGATAGTGAGAAGAAAAACATTTTTTTTGTTTGGAAAACCTTTTAGGAAGTTTTGAAATTCAAGGTCAATTTTGTAAGGGAGGGTATTAATTTTGAAAGGAGGAGTATTCAGTTAGTATGAAAAATGTTTATGTTATGCATGTTGCCATCAATGACAAAGGAGGAGATTGTTGGAAGTTTGGGAGTATGTCTTCATTGATGTTAGCTGGCAACATGAGAATGAGGTGTACATACATAGGTTGATTCAGTTGGTCCAATGTTGTCATTGATGTCAACATTGTGGGAAGCATTTTTTTTGGTGTTACTTGTACAATACTAACTATACCAGAAAGCTATTTTATCAAAGGTTTGGTTAAGTATTCTCTGTTGATAGTGTTGTGGTCTAGTACGTCGATTTTTTGGTCCACACATCACCATAAGAAGATATGTAACTTTGCTCCCTTAATCATATTATTATGATTGATTCATACAACTATATTCAAGATCTCAAGAAGTTTTGTGATGTGTACTGGAAATTATCAATGACAAAGTTCAACTCTATATACTACAGTCATCTCTCTATTTAGTATACCAACGTGGGAGATTTTGCATTTTCTTGAGAAGGTTATTTTGATGTTGTGGTTCAAAAGATAGCCTCTCTGATGTTGATGTAAACAGAAATTGAAGTAATATGAAATCTGGATGGTGTTTATTTTGAGAAGTATGTGTTGGATTGGAGTTTTTGTCATTAGGTCCTAAATTCCTAGTCAACCTAATGCATGATAAGTGTTGAGAAGATTAATTATACCTTGTGAATGTTAGTTGAATCTATTTCAGATCCACGCCAACTTGAAATTGAATATTACACATTTTGCTTGGGTGAAAAGATGTTCTTAAATCTTGTATGGTGTCGTAAAGAGCTATTTTGGATTGTTTTGTTTACATCTAATTAGGTCGACCTCATTGATGTATGAAATGTATTTGGGTAATATATATATGAGATATTTTGGAATTGTAAAGGTGTGTGGAAGCATGAAAGATAAGTGGATGTGCGAACATAAATGACATATCAGATGTGAGTAGTGTTCAGTGATAAAGGTACAAAATCAAAGCAAAATTGTTGAGTGGCTGCTAAGCAAGCAGTACTTCATATTCAGAGCTTCAAAGGAACTGAAATACAACACAAGATAGGCGCACTTTGTATCAGTTTATATTTTGGCACTAAGCCATACCAATTTGTGTTTTGGTAGTAAGCCATACCATTTTGTATTCTGGCTGTGAGCCTTTTAAGGACAATGTGTCTTGGCAATGAGCCCTTGTAATATACTATATTTGGATATAATATATTGTGAGTTAATCCTCACCACACATTTTTCCATTTTGAGTTTTCCACGTAAAAATCTAGTGTTGATGTGTTTTATGGTGTCATGTTCTTTTCAGTGTCTTCATTCTTGCTAGCAGTTAAATATGCTTTAATAATTGGATGGTTTATGGCTAAATGGTTTAATGGAATACTGATTCACCCCTCCTCTCAGTATTCCAAGTATTCAATAAATCAATCATGTTATATTGTTACTGTTGTATAGACAAATTAGTTTGAATTAGCTATTATTAATTCCTCAGTATTTAGTCAAAGACTATATCGAATATTAAATAAGTTGCAACTAATTATTCTTTCCTTCTTTTGATTAATCATTATGAAATCTATTGTATTATCAAGTGATTGTTCTTGAGCTTATCTAATTTGAATAAATGTCATCTTGTTTTGTTTTGTATGTTTGAAGATAAATGTCATATAGTGATGAATGACAGTGTCATTAAATTATAGTGATGAATCCGTGCAAAGAATCCATGATTACGTAACACGTGATAAATTAAGTAGCAGCCACTGTTGAAATTTGTAAGGTAAATCCATTAAATGCAAGGCAGTTGGATAATATATTCCACTTTTCATCGATTGAATGACACTCTTAAAAACGATGTTTACATAATCAAATTATGGTGATGAATCTGTAGAAAGAATCCAAGGTTGCAGGGATGATTACGCTGCATAACAAAACTTAAATAGCAGCTATTGTTGACACATGTGAGGGAAAACTATCAAATTTAAGCATAATTGAGTTTATTGATAGATGGAGAAAGTACCGTTGATTAGTGGCAAACATGAAAGCCATTGATGGGTCATCAGAGCCGTATTGGAGTTCCATTTAAATCAATTTCTAGTGTTATTGGTTAGTGGAAAAATAATTTCTATTTTATGGAATCTAGTTAGGTAATGCAGGCCAATTTATCAGAATTATAAGATTTATATGTTTCCTAATATGAAACATGATGATCCAAGTGAGAATCTTTTTGTTTTTGGAGATTGTGAGAATAATTGAAATTCAGGAAAATGAATGGAAAATGAATGGAACACAATGATCTACATGGGATTCCTTTTGTTTTTGGAGATTCTGAAAATAATTGAAATCCATGAAAAATGAATGGAACACATTGACCCACGTCAGAATCCTTTTGTTTTTGGAGATTGTGAGAATAATTGAAATCCATCAAAATGAATGCTGTGAAAAGAATATCTAATGGAGTGAATATTATAAGAACGTAGAAATATTAGATTTAAATACACTTTTTACTATGGTATTGTTGAATAGAAAAGTTTATATTTTTATCATCAAATATAGGGGAGAGGGGCCCACAATGGGGCAAGGTCCAATAGTGGGGATAGAAGTAGTCCTCAGTGGGCCCCATAGTGGAGCACTTTAATATCCAATTGCAAAACACTTTTTATCCATAAATTACGCAAAGTGACAAATCATATGATGCCACATCAGTGCACCAATAAAACATGACTTAGTGAACCACCATTGGTCTCACTATTTTTTTGGGCCTTTTTGGATACCTCAACAAAAAGCATGCTGATGTGTCATCGTATTTGATGATATAACCCTAAAATAAAATATAGAAGTACATGAGTTGCCAAATAAACTTTGTACAAAATTGGGAGTGATTTGAAATTTCCATAGGATTTTGAGAAATGTGAAGTTAGGGTGCTCCACTATGGGCCCCTCTCCCATATAACATTTTTTTAAAATAGGATCAATTTATAAATTCTCGAATTTAAATTATTAGCATTAGTATGATTCTTATTTTTTCAACTTCTTTATTGCATATTTTATTTATTAATAATGTTATAACTCAAATTAATTATAGTCTGGAATAATGTTTTACCATCCGGTATAAATCATTATGTATATATAAAAAAAATCATTATGTATATATAAAAAATAATTTATTTTATTTTTGTTGAATCAATATAAAGTGTATTCATATTTTTAAAAAATTATTTTATTTTTATTTTTCTATGTGCATTGAATATAGAGTTTTATATTAGAATGACTATTTTCTTTACCAAGGTCTAAACATGGCTCTATACATCCATGTTTGAAATCAATGTTCACTAGATTATTAAAATTAAATACAATAAATAAAAAAGTATTATAACATATAATTTTCTAGAAGCTTAGCCTAAGAGCTATGATTATGCAAAAGCTTAAGTTATTATAACTTCATTTGATTACTAAAAAAATGCTTTGAATCATCATTTTCTATCAAATATAAAGTGAGAAAAAATTGAGGTTTCACCTAAGAACCTTGACTAAAGGAACTTTGTTTCAAGTTAACTTCAATCAAATGACCTTCTAATAAAGCCCTAATATGTTCAAAGGTAATGAAATAAAATCATGTAAAAAATTATCCATTTTTATATTTTAAATTATATTTTATTTGATCATACTTTTTGAAATGAAAAGACCTTTTATTTACTCACTTTTTGAAAGGAAAATATTTTTGTCACTCTTTTCAAAGAGAAGATTATTTGCTCACAAATTTTACAAATGAGTAGATAGGAATAAAAGAACCAAGAAAAACAAGGGTATGCATTTGCAATTGAATGAAAAACATAGAGAAAAATGAAGAAAATGAAAATATTGGAAAAAGAAAGAGGAATATTTTTATGGAGGTTTTTATATCATCAATGAGATTGTTTTTCTACCTAACCAATAGAATGAGCATATGTTGATACCTCGTTGAATGAGAGATAAGGAATAAGGGGTATTCCTTCAACCAAATTTTCCCATGGCATGTTTGCATCCCTTATATCATACCTTTGAGGGTTTGAACTTTGGTTGATGGTGGAATCAAAGAATATACCATCTAACTCATCAATTGTGCTCAACCAATTGAGCTATAGCCCTTTAGTAAAAATGTATACTTTGAAATTCACTTCTAATTTAATATCAAGTAGAATAATTAGTATAGAATTATCAAGTAGTTTATTTCATGAGCTCCATCTACAATTTATGCTTTGAATCTACTTATTTGATTTGTATATCCATCTACATTTCTTGAGATATACTTTATTAATTTTCCCTTGTAGGTGACCTTTCTAATTTTTAAGCTACAAACACTATATCAAAGATTTTAATATATATATAATCCAAGCTAGATTTTGTATAAAGGTCTAGTGAAGTGAGGAAAACTTAAATTTAAATACCCAGACCTTAGATAACTTTTGTAAATAGCCTTGAGCATCCTCAAAAATATTTAGATATATTGAAATACCATTCCTAGGAAGCATTTGACTATATATACTATATGTTGCATTAGTAAGAAACTAGCTCTAAGAATTTTGTACATCCTAGCTTAGAGATGATATAGTAAGCTTCAAATTTTGTCTATCTAGCATAGTTACACTATTTATGAACATGATTAATATATTTATGAATTCATAATACAGACACACCTCACAAAAGTCTTCTCTCATCCTTTTCTTTTTATTTTTATTCATATCTTGTGTGTATTAGTGTAGTTTTCTCCCAAGTTATGTTTCTTTTACATCAAGTCTTTGTTTTGTTGGGTCAACCTTTGGTGCTTTTTCAAATTATATTTTTCATCCAATTCCTCCTTTTTTTATCAACCTCTACCTCTTTCATATGGGATTCACTACTTCATAAGTTTCTCCTCTTCTTGCCTTGATCCCTTACAAAATCCTAAATTTTAACTTTCACAAGTGGTACCCTCTTAACATTTTATAGAGAAATCTCCTTATTCTTTCACCTTCTCTTCACCCTAGACCTTTTATACTACCTTCAAGTGTACCTTTCAATTCTTTTACTTCACACCTCAACCCAACACTTAAATATCTTTCTTTTATTAAACATACAATTTTTTAATACTATAGATGTTATATTTTTTATTAGACAAGTTATCCCTACAAAAATTTTGCAAACTTGTAATGCTAAAATTTCATTAAATCTCATGTATAAATATATTATATTATTACCAAACCTTTTTAAAATGGGTTTTAATTTGTTAAAAAATTCCTTTATTTTTTTCAAAAGTCTCATGCACTTCATTGCAACACATTCATGTAACACTTTCCCACACTTCACTAATTATCACATTGGCCCCTTATTTCCATTGTCTCTTTCATAGTCCTACTATGAATTTCAAAACACTTGCATAAAATTTTCCAAAAATCTCAATTTCTTCTTACAATAACAATTCAACCCATCACACTACCTTTGTGTACCTTTTTATTTTTTTACAACACCTCTTCACCATGTTCCAACATGTCAGTTATATTTTCCTAAACACATAATATCCATAGTTTATACTAGATTTTTCCTTGTAGGGTGAAAATAATAATATAAATAAAGAAGCAAAATAAAAAATGATTTATAATTCAAGAAACTATCACTACCTCTAATTTAGTAATCTAACTTTCTAAATTTGAATTGAAAACATAATAAATGCAAATCTAGTGTGTGGATGTGTTCATATATAATGTGTTTGATGTTGGGTTTCTCTTGGAATACTCAATGTGGTGTAATGTACCTACTTCGAACCTTCTCTTCACTTGAAAATAGTTTGTGGAAGGATGTATTTAGAGATTGGATGAGGAAAAATGGAGGGTTGAAATTGGTTTAGAATGAAGGGATATGATTGCATGAGAGGAATTTGAAATTTGAATTTGAGAAAGAGGAGAAAATTAAATATAAGTAATTGGTGTATGGAGGGTTGATATTGATTAGATTGAGTAGATAGTTGAGAATTGAAGTTAATTTGAATTTGAAGTGAAGGTAGTTTTTGATTAGATAAGCAAGGAAGGGCCTTGATCCCATAAACAAATATAGACCAAAAAAGAGCAGAGAGGTGGGAAACAACACCACCTTAAAACCAAAAAACATTTATTTTAGTACGTAGGCCCAAATTTAACAGAATAACCAAGGTCCAGCCATTATCAATCAAAAACATAAAGTTTTTACCAGCATACTTTAATCTATGAAGACAATTAATAAGATCGACGGTATTCCAGGTGGTATTCCACCATAACCTTAAGAATATAACATAACAGTCCCAGATATGATAAAAAGCCGAAAAAACCATCAAAAAACATTAGAGCAACAACACGAGCCATTAAGTGGCTTTCTTTAGCAGGTCCCCATAAGTTCTCTCATGAGAGCAATGTATTCACACCAGTCAAGGCTCTATGTTTCATCCAGCAATTTCAAGGTATTCGTTTCCTCCTATTTCTTCATTTTCCTAGTAAGCTTTGTTTCACCAGAAGCCACTCCAAGCATTGCTCTTCTCATCAACCTGTTAGTTACTCTCATGAGAGTAACTAACACCTTCTCCATGTCTTCAAACTGTACCTGCAAGAAAGTCAATCTGCTTTTTAAAAACTCAATACTTATATCCTCAGCTTTGTTCTCCATTCCACAAAGCCCAACATCCTACTCTTTCCCAACCTCAAACTTTTCCTCAGAAGGCTCCACTTGCTCCTCCTCTTCCTCCTCTTTTTCCTCACTCTAAACCATCCTCCCCCATCTCATAGGAAGTGTACTCAAATTCCAATTCTTCATACTCTCCCTCTTCTTGCACTTCAAAATTTTCATACCCCAAGTCCTCCTCATTCCCTAACACTTTTTGTTTTCCTTTTTTCTCTTTTGAGGCCAGCTTCGCCAAATGAGCTGACCTTCTAATTCCTCCACTACCACTACTCCCTTACCTTTATAAAATTTATTTATCCTCCCCCATTTGGTTCCCTTCCTTAGAGATATGAATTACATCTCTAGGATTAATGTCACATCTGGGTTTTTTTGCTTTCGGGGGCTCCAACAGCAGGGGAGAGTGTTTCCTCTTTTGAGGCGTTTCTTTAATAAGCTATAATTCAAAACTTCTCAAATCCTCACTCTTATGCGATAGAGGGGTAGAAGGATTAGACACATTAACCACATGGGAGTTGCTTTTTGTAGGGATTAGCACATGCCTAGTGGCAGAAGCAAGAAGGTGGTAGGGAATTTGTTCTTCAACCGGGAGATCATAAAAAATGGGGTTTTCCTCCTTCGGCTGTTGCACATTTTACTCATCAGCCCGGTTAGGGTTCTCATTCCTAGCAATTAAGGAATTTCCATGAGGATTGTGGGCTAGGGAATATTTATACAAGGTGATCATAAGACCCTGGTGGAGGGGAGGGCTAGCTCCTTTTCAATGTTAAGTTGTAGGGAAGACAACAGGTAGAAAGGAAGATTGGTATGCTCCCCATGCCTAATATGGTTTAACAGAGGGAAGTGATACATGTGAACCAACATGTACCTACCCTCAAGAGTAAAATAAGACATAACAAACATAGTCACAAGAGCAAAAGGAGGAGGGAGTTTGAGTCTGGCATACCCATTCAAGAAGCGCTTGATATTTTCGTCTTCATGAAGGAAATTATCAACAAACCTTTGGTAGTCCACTCCACTTTTTTTAGCCACTTTTAGCCCAAAATTCTGCAAACCTGTGGCTTCGGTAATGAAACGAGTGGTGACCTCAAACTTCACAGCTCTAATAGTGACACTGCCTTTCCTCCAGGAGTTGGTGAATTTCATTTTTAAGATCTCATTGTATCCTTTGAGAGATTGGAAGAATGAGACCATACCCGCATTCTCAAACATCCTCCATAGGTCCACATTCTATTTGAGGGCTTGACAGTTTGGCAGCTCTGTTCTTTTCCTAGGTTTGCACATTTTACTCCTTTGCAAATTCTTATGCTGTGTAGGGATTTTCTTCATACTCTCCCCCACAAACTTATTTCTTCCCTGAAAGAAACCAGCCCTCACAAGCCAAAAAATACATAGAACTGGTGAAGAATGACAATTCGAGAAGTTTATTATTATGAAAGCCAACTTCACTTTTCCCGGAACCCAAAATTCATCATTAATCTTGCAAGCATTTAGAAGTCAAGGTAGTTGGATCTATGGGTGCCTTGTATTTTTCTAATTGATTTGATGGATAGGATTGAATATTGATTTCATTTTAGATTGGTAATTTATATTTAAAATTAATGTATAAGTGAGTGGTGTTTGGGATTTGAAGATAGGGACTAATTTGATGATTTGATGCACATGGTTGAATGTTAACTTTATTTAGGATTTTTATAAATTTTAAATTAAGTAAATGGATTCAACATGGGTTTTGAATAAATATTTTATCTTATAAATGAATGGGGTATACTAGAAATTATCTTAGCTTATTAAATAAAATGATTTATTTAATTAAATAATTCTAACATTGTAGTTAATTAAACAATCTAATTAATCAGTTTTGGAGATGGTGCAAGATTAATTATGGGAATTAGTTAATGTATAAGAATAAATATTAGATGCGTATATTTTTCACTGTTTGAGATGGTGCCATGACTAAATGAAGTGGTTCCATTTCAAAGAAAATAAGATATATGTGTTTGACGAGGTAGTGATTTGTCCCAATTGGCTAAATAAAATAGAATTAAAATATGGATTTGTGATGCCCCTTGTAGAAAGTAAGTGGATTGATAATAAATGATGGCCTCCCAAGTGAAGACTATGTCTAAAGGGGTGAATAATGGATGGGAGGTGTGAAAAGATGAAGGGAAAGGGGAGGGAGAGGTTAGTTAGTTGCATGAAGGTTAGGGTGTTAAGGAATGGGAAATTGTATTTGTAAATGGAGAAAATGTATGGATGCTTATGATGAGATGCAAGAGATACAATGTGACAATGCTTTGATGATGAGGGAATGATTATATGCTCGTTATTATGTTTATGTTTAATATGACTTTATGATGAAGATAGTAAGTAAATGTGGGGAATAGTTGTGGATATTCTAAAAATATCAAGTAACTTCTTTGATATAACATGGAATAGTATACACTAGATATAAAGGTCAAGTTAATGTTGTGTTTAATTTGTAAGGTGACTAATGTAAAAATAGACAAAACAAGACAAATGATAAGGAAAAATGTATAAAAAATTGAATATATTAAAAAATAGTATAATGGTGAGCATATCCTTGAGATGCGATGCAACATAATGGACTATGTTGATATTAACAAAGTATGTTAGAGGGTTGATACATAAAAAAATGAAATGATGATAAAATTATTGACTATAAGAAAATGATTGATTGAAAAAGGGGATATATTAAAAGGTTTCCACTTAATAAGGAAAGTAACCAAGGTTTTGGATATGAAAAATAATGATTATGATAACCAATTGGTCAAAGTTAGGATGTTCCCATAAGAATGAGGTAATGGGCTAGTCTAGGAGGGTAGGTTTGTAGGTGGCATAGGTCCTTTGGATCTTGGAATTATTTATCTTGTCAAGGGGAAAATATTGTAGTAGGTTCCACATAATAATGCTAGAAGATACCAACAGGGGATATGCTAAGAATAATTCCTATTGTGACCCTTCACAACACACCCATTAAATTCAAAATTTTGGGGACCCAACACTTTATCAAGAGATTATCATTTTTAAAAAGTTAGGAGATTTTTTCTTTTATATCTTATTTTAACCTAATTAATTTTCCTAAAAGTAAAATTATCAAATTTACAAGTTCTTAGATGTAAATTTTGGGTCATTTGAATTAAAATATACAAAGTTTATTAATATTCACTTCATAAGTTTTAAACCTTCCAAAATCACCAAAGCCTTTCCACATGTTGGGTTGTAAGTTTCATCTTGTTGATATTCAAGTTTTTATTTTCATAACTCAAGGATGATTTTGAGGAGGGTGTAGAGGATTCTAGTGGTAAGAAGGCCAAGGGCCGGTCTAAGGAAGTGGGTGATAAATTTTAGGAGTTGGCGGAGAATACCCAGGGTGATGGTTTAGGGAATTCTAGTGATGGTGGGTGCCCTGTTGTTGGAAAGGGGAATTTGTTGGATGTTATGGATATGGTTGCTGATATGTGGTTGTCATTAATGTCAACACTATAAGCATTTGGTGCATTGAAGACTATGTATGTCAAGGATATTGAGAAAACTGTAAAAGAAAGTATTCCTAGTTCCCAGTGGAACTATGTAGGTCAAGAAGGTGTTTTGTCTTGTACGTTGAAGATTAGATGACGTGGATTTAAGGGTTTAATATTGAATGTTTCTAGATCATCTACCAGAAGTTTTAGAGGTCCATGTGAAGTTTTGAGTATGATGTGGTCTCACAATGTGTTGCTGGTCTATGTCAATGTTCCTAAATGAAGTTTGTGTAATTCTTGTTTTCTCAATTGTTGCAGATGCTTCTCTGTTGTTTCTTGGTGTTATGTGGTGTATCTAGATCATTCTCTATCTTTGTGGTATGCCCACATTATTCAAAAGAGTTCGTGGTTGAATATCTTTTTGCACATGTTCAATTTTTCTTGTTCCTGGCCGACATGTGGTTGGTAGCGTGTTGTGGATCTTCGAGGTGAAATTAATCAAAGTATTCTTGTGTTGGAGATATCAATTCAGGTTTCCACTATGTTGTGGCCAACCTTGGTGGATACACATTAAAATTTTATTTGTAAATTTGGGTCGACATTACAAATATATATTTTTTCTTTGGCCGACAAAGAGGTGATGAAATTTCATGTAGCGGATATATAAGGGTGATTAGTTCATTGTTGGTGAAGATGCTTCATGTGCTCCTATGTGTGTATGTGTGAATATCATTTGATTTCTGAGCAGAGTGTGAAGAAGAATGTGTGAAGTGTGAAGAAGTGTTGAGCTTAATTAGAACTATAATCAGGCTTGTGAAGAAGCTATTTTCTCAGTTCACATATCTTGGATGGTTTTAATCCAAACTCTATTCTTGGACAATGAGTCCTCTTTTGTAATTGAGCAGTGTGCCTAAATGCATGTGCATTCCCCTTATTGTTTCTTTTATACTTCTAGCAGAGTATAATCTTGTGGACTAACATTCACTGTGGTTTTTCCCCAACGGGGTTTCCACGCAAAAAAAAATCTTTTATGTTTTTTGTCTCTCTGATGTGTTGATTGCTTATGGTTAATTGCTTATTCATTAGATCTAAGATTAAGTTAAGATTTAAGAGAAGAGTTTTAATTTCTATCACAACTGATTCACCCCCCACTCTCAGTTGTGTGTCCTTGTTGTGCCAACAATTGGTATCAGAGCAGGTTCCTCTGAAGAAATTCTAATAGCTTGAGGTGATCCGGGATGGCAACTACATTCAAGAAGGACAATCCTAGATTTGATGGCTCTAACTATTCACTGTGGAAAGTTAGTATGCAATGTCACTTAATGTGTATTGGTGATGCTATCTAGAAGTAAAAATCAATATGTCATTCCTCAGAATGGTCCCTCTACTGCTGATGAGATCAAAGATGCTTAAAGCAATATTAGGTCTATTGAAGCATTGGTGAGAACTGAAACAACTTTAACATAAAGAAAGAGAAGTAGAAGAATTGGAAGCATTGATTGCAAAGCAAGAAGGCAGAGGAAAAGGTAAGTATGAAGATGTATTACCTATTAAATTTTTTTCATGCTATAAAATAGGTCATTTTGCATCAAGATGTCCTGAAAGAGTTCCTAGATCTAATCCTAAGAAGTCTAGATTCCCGAAGAGATGCTAATTTTTTGAAGAAGCGGTGAATGATGAAGAATCTGATAAAGATAATAGAAAAGAAGATGATTGGGCTTTCGTTGTTGTAGACCATTGAAAATAATCTTGTGGCTATTGAATCTACTAAAGATGAAAAAGCTCTTGCAACTCAGATTAAAGAAAAAGATGAGTGGGTCGTTGACAGTAGATGCTCACATCACATGACTAGTGACAAAAGAAAAATTGTGAGTCTAGAACAGTATGATGGTGGAGTTGTAAGATTCAAAGATAACAATGCTAGTGTGATTCATGGTAGAGGATCCATTTTCCTTGGTGGTAAGGACAACACTGATGATGCCCTCTATGTTGAAGGTTTGAAGCACAATCTGTTGAGTGTTGGATAGATGGTTCACAAGGGACATGATGTGCAGTTCAAAGACATAAGATGCAAGATACGTGGGAGTTCCAGAAACTTGATTGCAATAGGCAAACAAACACAAGGTAACATTTTTCATTTGAATACTGCTAGTGGAAGTTGTTTGATTGCTGAGATAGATGAAAGCTAGTTGTGGCATAGGAGATTGTGTCATGTAAATTTTGAAAACATTATCAAGATAAGTTATGCCCAAGCAGTAAGAGATCTACCTAGATTAGTGAAGCCTACTAATATAATTTGCAAAGAATGTTAGATGGGTAAACAAACTAGAGTCTCCTTCTAGAGAAAACATTTTCATTCAAATAATTTGCTAGAACTGCTACATACTGACCTTTTTGGTTCTTCAAGAGTCAAAAGTATCCATGGAGAAAGGTATTTTATGTTGGTTATTAATGATTACTCTAGAATGATTTGGGTTTCCTTTTTGAGAGAAAAATGTGAAGCTCTAGAGAAATTCAAATGCTTTAAGGCTATGGTAGAAAATGAGAAAGGTCTGAAAATCAAATGCTTGAGATCTGACAGAGGTGGTGAGTTCATTTCTAAGGAATTCAACTCTTTTTGTGAAGAACATGGAATTAAGAGACAACTATCTACTCCTCGAACCCCTCAATAGAATGGAGTTGCAGAGAGAAAGAATAGAACAATTCCAGATCCTGCCAGAACCATGATGATGGAAGGAAATGTGTCTCAGATGTATTGGAGTGAAGCGATAAGTACTATTGTGTATACCTTGAACTGAGTAAATGTGAATGGAAATTTTGGTAAGAGCCCTTATGAGTTATGGTTTGGTCACAAGCCTACTATTAAGTATTTTAAGATCTTTGGAAGTAGGTGTTATATCAAGAGAGATGATCATATAGGAAAATTTGATGCTAGAAGCGATGAAGGTATTTTACTAGGTTACTCTACTAAGAGCAATGAATACTATGTGTATGAAATATTGGATTAATTAAAGAGAAATCAAACACATGTTAATAAAACATTAAATTGAAAAGTTGAAAAGAAACAGAATAATGCAAACCGTAATCGCAGCTTCTCGAAACCGTCTTATCCTCCTCTAACTTCAGCGTTTTGTTTTTTTCTAGATAGCTCTCAGATCAACGGAACAGGCTCAACAAAATGACAACTAAAGAATGAGATTCTAAATACAAAACTAAGCTGGATGCAAAAAGCTATGCTAAAATGAAAGATACTACTGTGATATTGAAACTGTCATGAATGCAAATGTTGGTTGAGTGTATGCGTGCGTAAATGAGTATTCGAAGTGTAACCAAAGCTTGGATTTGCACCAGAATTTATAGAGTTTTCGAACGGATATGATTGGCTGAATCGATCGACGGTCGGGATTAAGCTTGTTTCAAACGAACAGCGGGAGATTTCCGAAAGTGGAAGAGAAGGATGGAAGGTTTCCCTTTTCTTCAATTTCCGTTATTGAGTTTTGAAGGGAAACTTCCATTTCGAAAGATGAGTTAAAATTTTGGAAGAGGGAGTTAGCATGAGTTAGAAATTAAATAAAATAAATTTATTTAATTTAGAAGTGGAGATGAAAATGGAAACCCACATAATTAAATAACTTATATTTAATTATGTTTAAAAGTGAAATTAGGGTGAGGAAATATTAAATAAAATATTTAATATTTAAATCGATTATGGGATGGAGAATATTCCATTATTCAAATATTTAAAAATATTTAAACTTTAGAACCAAATGATAATTAAATATAAATAAATTATAAAAATTTATTTAATTTAATTAAGCGAAGAGTAGAAATGTTAGTAATTAAATAAAATTATTTATTTAATTTAAGGTAGAAGAATTTAGAAAATGAACGATATAAATAAATAATTAAATTTATTTATATGTAGATGACATTAGAGGAATTAATTAAATAATCATATTTAATTAATCAACAAGCTTAATCATGACCATTTTTAGACATATACATTTTGCCCCTCTTTGAAGTGATGTGTAAAACACATTGGTTCAAAGAAAATAAGATTGTGCCCCTGATGTACTTTCGATATTTCTGCTGATGATGCCCCCTCAGGAGGTAAATCACGGATGAGAGGGAAAGTGGTTTAGCTCACGACAGAAAAAGAAATGTCCATTTTGAAAATAAAGTCACATTTTACTCTTAGTTTGACCTTTAAAAGGTAAAAGGTTGAAAGAGACAAGTCATTTGTACTGTTGAGTTTGGTGAACACTGTAGCTGTGAAAGCGACATTGCGACATAGAGATTATGTATCATTGCCACCGATTCGAGAGATCACGTAGATATCAGAGGCCAGTTGCTTATGGACCACCGGTGAGTCGATTGATCCTCTTATGCCTTTGAATTTTGCCGTTTAGATCAAAATTTTATGTTTTTTTGCAGTTTCAGTTTTAAAATTTATGTTTGCGCGCATATAGCAACGTTTAGGCGCTTTCGAAAAAAAAGGCATGCATATGGTAGAAAAAAATGCGCATAGGGCTTAGATGTTTAAATTTTGTAAAAAAACTAGTGTAGCGCATCCTATAAAAACTAGCGCGCATATAGGGTAGGTTTGAAAATTTTAGGGATAGAAAGCATATAGGGAAAACAGACGCGCATTTAGGAAAAACGCGCATCTAGCAAAAATAGTGGCACATAGGATGAGCAAAGTGGCGCATACGGGAAAACGTGCATAGGGAGTCTGTTTAAGCGCATCTCGTGAAAAGAACGGCGCATATGGGATTTAGCGCGTCTCGTAGAAAGAATGGTGCATATGGGATTTAGCGCCGAATGCATGTTGTGATGAGAATGATGATTTGTAGTACTTCCTTAGTCAATAGATAGGTAAAATGTCGTGTCATCATGCTGATATGGGTAGGGATGATAAAAAATCTAATGATTGATTGATAATTTTGCTTCCTAGGGTAGAAAACAAAGAGTAGATTGAACTGATATGACTTCTGATAAATTTTCTTCCTGCGATAGAAAATAAATAGTAATTGATGGTAGGATAGATGTGATATGATATCCAGCTTGATAGAGTTGATTTGATTTGATTGATAGGACTGATTATGTGATATGGGTCTTTGATTTGCTGCATTGATATGAGTCATTGATATGGGTCTGATATAGTTCATTGATAGATATGAGTCTGATTTGATATTGTGTGAATATTTGATATGAGTCTAATGGATGGTTTTTATAAAAAAATAGGATGTTTTCAAAAACCTCCAGATTAGAGTGCGACATTCAGCAGGATGGTATAGGATCCCTGAGTTGACCCCTGCTAACAGAGCATTGATTGATGCATGTGGTTTGAGACCCTTGTTGGTGATGCTGCCGATTAGGGTCAATAGAGGATTGTTGACAGCACTTGTAGAGTGATGGCATTCAGAGCACAACACCTTTCACATGCCGACCGGTGAGGTGACAGTGACTCCTGAGGATGTGTATAGGATCCTAGGTATTCCAATTGTTGGAGCCCTTATGTATTACAATCACAAGGAGCTTGGGGGTACAGATGCTTTGAGGAGAGTGTACGGAGATGCACAGATAGTCCGGTACTGGGTATTATGGGAAAACTTTCACAGATATCCAGCCTTGCCAGCAATTTTGGGTGCTTTCATCGGAGGTCTCCTTTGTCGGGATCACTGGGAAAAGGGATTGTCAGTGGGCTAGGGCAGGATTCTAGAGCAGATGATGCTACAGCCAAGGAGATATGCATGGGGGAGCTGCATGTTAGCTCATCTCTATCACGATTTGCACCAGGTGGTCTATAGAGGATCATCTAGGTTATCTTATGAGGTTACATTGCTACAAATCTGGGCATGGGAGCATTTTACTGTGACGAGGTCGGCATGCCCCAGATTGAGGCCATCAGGTAGGCCATATATCTATATGTATTATGTGTTCCTTACCCAGCCCAAGCTGGGCAAGGTAGATTATTGGAGACGACTGCTAGATGACATAGATACAGTCATATGGCAACCATATTTGGATTGTGAGCCATGGGCGACTGATGATATAGAGATACCCTATGTATGCATTCCGCGGTTCCTGATAGAGAGGACTCCCTTCATTTTGGAGAGATTTTTGGCATTATGGGTGCAGAGGCAGTTTGGATTTACGCAGGGGATGCCGCAAGGGGTTGCACATTACGCCTAGAGCAGAGATGAGGCCGAATGGGGGCTATGTATTTTGTATCAGGCCGCCTATACAGAGTTCATGGCATTAGCACTTGAGGTATGGGTTGTCAGACGAGACATTGTGGATGCTAGGATGTCCAATGAGTATGCTGCCTATTTCCACACGCATCCATTTCCACGATTTACTAGCCCAGATGAGCCAGTACCTATTTTGGTAGTACCACAGCCCAGGGCGGGTAGACAGGAGGATGTGGCCGACGGTGAGCAGGGAGCAGTCGGAGGAGAGGAGGTGGAGAGCGGAGAGGAGGAGGGCTCAGATGATGAGGATGATGGAGATGATGGTGGAGTGGGAGGACATGTGCTGGGGAGATCGGGACAGGATATCCTGAGGGGTGTGCAGATTATGCGACGACCTAGGATAGGGATAGGGAGGCAGACGGTGATCTGAATGGCCTCCTCCTCATAGTAGGGATAGATAGCCACTCTTCAGGCTCAGGTGTAGACATTGCAGGGGCAGCAGGGTCAGCTACAGAGTTAGTTGTCGTAGGCACAGGATTTTATTGTGCAGCTATAGGCACAGCTCGCACAGGCACAGGTACAGGCACAGGCACAGGCACCTGCCCCAGACCCACAGTTAGCTCAGGTGATCACAGAGAGGGATGCATTCAGGCGATGGGCAGTAGAGGCTGAGGGCGTGGCTCAGAGACTGATGGGCACTGTAGAGAGTGCGTCACTGCGAGATGCCATTGCAGAGGGTATGGAGATGGCCAAGGAGGATGAGTACTATAGGGTGAGATATGAGGAGCTATGTCCTCCAGAGCGCAGAGAGCCATACCTGTGATCCCACAGCAAGACCCAGAGTAGATCACAGACACATACCCAAAGCAGGGGAGTGACAGGGCCACGGTAGGACCCAGATGCAGGCACTAGTGGCAGACCACCTCCCTCTGGACCAACATCAGGAGCATCAACTAGCTAGACTCTATGATGTATAGTATTTTTGGAGCATGTATATGCCATTTATGATCATATTTGATGTATTGGACATTGTAGTTTCATTGGACACTTGGACATTTGTATCATTTTTGATGAGTGATGATATGCAACGACGATGATTATTTTGATGATGATGTGATGTGCATTTATGATGTGATGATATGATATGCATTTATGTTTATGTGTTTATGGAGATTTGATGATATGTAGGATGATTTGATTATGATACTTTATTATGATTATGATTTGATGATGTGTACTAATGATGTCATGTAGATGAATTACCTATGATGTGTATTTTTGGATTTTGTAATGCAGATAAAAGATGAAATATGAATGTTGTGCTTCGGATATGCATTATGATGTGATGTGAAATATCATGAGTGGATAAAATGTTATGGCATAAGATGATAAAATAATAATAATAATGATGTGAATAGATAGTGGTGATGAAATATAATGATTTGTGATTGGACTAAATGAATAAATGAAATGATAAGTGAGATTATAACGAAATGATATGATATGAAATGCTAAATGGAATTGTTAAATGATATGATATAAAATGTTAAATGGAGAGATGAAATGTTAAATGGAATTATTAAATGATAATGATAATGGATGATAAATGTAATGAATGATAATGATAATAGATGATAAATGTAATGAATGATAATGATAATAGATGATAGGATGGCAATGTAATGCTAGAATGATTATATAAATGATGATGATAACACATTATGTTAATGAAGCGTATATGAAACTAATATGAGTGATAATGATAATGCAATAATATTAAATGATAATGATAATGCAATACTAAATGATAATGATAATGTAATACTAAATGATAATATTAGATGATAATGATAATGCAATATTAGATGATAATGATAATGCAATACTAGATGATAATGATAATGCAATACTAAATGATAATGATAATGCAATATTAGATGATAATGATAATGCAATACTAAATGATAATGGTAATGAAATGAAATGCGAATGGAATGATAATGGGTATGAAATGATAAATGGAAGTGAAATGTTACTGGAAAATAATATAAATAATAATGATAACGAGAATGAATAATGACAATGGTAATGGAAATAATCTGAATAAAAATGAATGAAATAATGTAATGAAAAAGAAGATGAAATGTTAATAATAATGAAAAGATGAAATGAAAATGGAGATGAAATGATAATGATATGAAGCGGAATTGTTAAATGATAATGATAATGAAATAATAATGAATGCCCAATGATATGAAATAAAATGATAAATGATAATGATAACAAGCATGAAATGAATTGCAAATAAAATATTGATGAAATGATAATGAAGATGCGACCAATATGAGCTGATGAAATGGATGCAATAATGAGACTAATATGAAATGATATGAAATGCACCTAATGAGATGATACTGATACTGAAATGATAATGGGTGCAATAATGAAATGATAATGCTAATGATGATGAAATGATAATGAAGATGAAATGATTATGGAAATGCAATGATAATGATACAAATGTTTGCATTGTCCTCCACAAATAGTCCAAAAAAATAACAGCCATTGATCTTTCAAAAACTCTTGATGCAAATCCAATATGCAGTTATGTACAATGACCTAAAATGAAATGCAACTAAATAAAACCAACCATTTTGTTGAGCCTTTTAATGAGCCTGCTTAAAGCATCCTAGAGCGTTTGAAAATGTTGGAAGTATGTACAAGCATTAGAGGGGGAATTAGCACCAATGATGACCTGAGTACAACTTTCATGATTTTTGATATAGCAAGTGAATACAAGCATCTAGGTATAATTGAACCAAGATGACCTGAGTATTTCTTGCATAAACAGACAAAGACTAACCATTATCTGATGCAAGTTTGGAACTATCATCAATGATAAACTTTGGAAATCATGTCTCGCGACATACTTGCAACAGATAAATGATTAACCTCAAGACAACAGACAAAGAAAAATCATCCTCTTTCCTTGCCACTCTAGTTTCAGCACATCATCGAGTGTGCTCCAGAGAAATGATGTCGAAAAATAAACAACCATTGTTCAACAAATGAAATACTGTGATTCCAAACATTTATTTCAGATTAGAGATAATCCAGATATGAGTCATGGTAAGGTATGCAACTGAAAGCCACTGTGATATGGATCAATGGTTAGTTGTTTTGTTTTGCGTGATTGGATTCGATGTCATTGTCTTACTGTTTTGGGTAGATCTGAAAGTTGATTGCCCCCAGTATGTCCAGATTTACCCTTGGTATCAATACAATTTGCTGAAATGAATATGTTCAATAATCAAACCATGGTAAGACGTTATCGCTCAAGGCAAATGATGGCATGGTGCTAGCGTGACCCTAAGATGATGGAAAAAAAATGCATTAAAAAGAAGGCTAAGTAGCCAAGTGCAGAACATGAACTAATAGATGGAGAGCTACAAATAGCGTCTATTTGCCAGATTTTCACTATTTGTTTTTATTGCATTTTTCTTGTCAATAGACTACCTGTTTGCCAGGTTTTCACCCTATGACGGTTTTTTTTTTTTCTATTTTTTGATTTCTTCAGACTTTTTCTATTTTTGGATTTCGACTTTTTCTTTTTTGGATTTCTTCAGGACTTTTTCTGATTTTTTTTGGATTTCTTTAGGACTTTTTCTGATTTTTTTGGATTTCTTCAGGACTTTTTCTGATTTTTTTTGGATTTCTTTAGGACATTTTCTGATTTTTTTGGATTTCTTCAGGACTTTTTCTGATGATGATAACTTCCTTAGACATAATACTTTTTCAGATGCATGCTGTTGATAGGCTCGTCAAACAGGTCCCCTTCTGGTGTTGATAGCTTATAGGCTCCTAAACCATAGACTGCAATAACCACATAAGGACCTAGCCAATTTGGCTCAAACTTTCCTTTCTTCTCTCTGTCTTGTTGATTTTGTGGATTCTCTTTCAGAACAAGATCAATCACTTGAAAGGTACGTGGCTTTACTTTGTGGTTGTAGCTACGAGACATCATTTGTTGATATGCTTTTAGATGATCAGTTGCTCTTTGTCTCTTCTCATCTAGGAGTTCCAGTTCTTGGAGTCGGGAAACTCGGTATTCATCATCTATTGTAAGGCCTTTCAATGATACTCTGAGTGAGGGAATCTCCACTTCTAAGGGAAATATGGCCTCTGCTCCATAGACAAGAGCGAATGGTGTTGCTCTTGTTGGTGTGCGGACACTGGTTCGGTAGGCCCATAGAGTAGGATTGAGTTGAACGTGCCAATCCTTCCCTGAAGTATTCACAGTCTTCTTCAAGATTTTCAATATTATTTTATTTGAGGCCTCTACTTCGCCATTCCCTTGTGGATAGTAAGGTGTTGAGTATCTATGCTGTATGTGAAATCTCTCACAAAGTTCATCAGCATCCTGATTTTTAAATGGACGTCCATTATCTGTAATAATGGAGTTGGGAATGCCATACCGACAAATGATATAGTTGAGTATGAATGATGATATTTGTTTTCCAGTGACTTTAGTAAGAGGGACTACCTCAATCCACTTGGTAAAATACTATGTTGCTGTGATGATGAATTTTTGCCCATTTGATGAAGAAGAATGAATCTTGCCCACTAGATCTAAACCCCATTGAGAAAATGGCTAGGTTGGTGTGAATGGTTGAAGTTCTTATGCAGGGGCATGAATGAGATTCCCATGAATCTGACATTTTGAACATGTTTTCACAAAATTGAATGATTCCCTCTCCATTGTAGGCCAGTAGTAACCCATTCTAATTAATTTCTTAGATAAGGTCAATCCACTTGAATGAGTACCACAGATGCCACCATGAACTTCTTGTAAAGCTTTGTCAAATTCCTCGTGTTCAAGACATCGGAGTAAAGTACCATCAAGACCATGGCAATAAAGGGTGTCATCAATGAGGGTATAGCGAGTGGATTGGCAGATAAAGTTGTGTTTTTGGTTACGGGATAAATCGAGTGGTAAGATGTCGTCTTTGAGATAGGAATAATTTTTTCCGTACCAAGGCGAATTAGATCCTACCAAGTGACAAATGATTTGTCTTTCAAGGGTATCATATGCAGGTGTAAATGATTGTTCCACCAGAAATTCATAATGATTTTGAGTTTCTGGGAGTTGCAACAATGATGCAATTGTGGCCATGGCGTCAGCTACTTTGTTATCAATCCTTGGAATTTGTGTAAATTTAATGTCCACAAAGTATTTCTTGAAATCATCAACCATTGTTTTATATGGTAATAGTTTCTCATCTTTAGTTTGATAGTCATCATTGATTTGATAGATGACTAGCTATGAGTCACCATACACCTATAATTTTGTTATTCTCCATTCCAGTGCTATTTTGAGTCCAGTGATCAATGCTTCATATTCAGCTATATTGTTAGTACATGGAAACATTAGCCTATATGATCGAGGAATGGTATGTCCTTGAGGAGTGACAAAAAGTATGCCTGCCCCTAATCCATGTTGAGTGAAATAACCATCAAAATATAATGCCCATGTTTGTTTAGATTCTGCAATGAAAACATTAGCATCTAGAAATTCGATGTGCAAGGGATGATCTGCTTGTAGTGGTGCTTCAGCTAATTGATCGGCTATAACTTGTCCTTTGATGGCCTTGCAATCAACATAATGTATGTCAAACTCACTTAGAATCATTACCCACTTTGCTAACCTTCCTGTCAATGATGTTTTTCTTAACAAATATTTAAGTGGATCAATTTTTGAAACTAGATTGATCATATGGGTTAGCATGTAGTGCCGAAACTTCTGTGAAGCAAAAAATACTACCAGACAAGTCTTCTCAATAGAAGTGTAGTTGAGCTCATGACTTGTTAGTGTTCTACTGATGTAGTAGATTGCACGATCCTTTCCTATAGTGTCTTCTTGTGCTAGTAGTGCCCCCAGGGATGTCTCTGTTGCAGCAATGTATAAGATCAATGGTTTGTTTGGATTTGGTGATACGAGAACTAGTGGAGTCATTAGATATTCTTTGATTTTTTGAAAAGCCAATTCACATTTGTCATCCCACTTGAAAGGAAAAAATTTATGCAGTAGATGTGTGAAAGGTAAACTTTTGTCGGCCAATTGTGCAATGAACCTTCATATAGATTGAAGTCATCCTTCTAGTGATCTTAACTGACTGATGTTCTTTGGTGGAGGCATTTCCATAATTGCTTGAACTTTTGCTGGATCTACTTCAATTCCCTTTTCTGAAACAATGTACCCCAAGAGTTTTCCAGATTTGACCCCAAAAACACATTTCTTAGGGTTAAGACGAACTTTGAATTTTTCTAATCTTGCAAATATTTTGGACAATACTTCAAGATGTCCTTCTCTAGTGTATGATTTTTCCAGTATGTCATCCACATAATCTTCCATGAAGACATGCATCATGTCATGAAAAATTGTAGTCATGGCTCTTTGGTAGGTAGCCCCAGCATTCTTCAAACCGAAAGGCATGACGTTCCAACAATAAGTTCCCCATGGACATGTGAAAGCTGTTTTCTCTTGATCTTCAGGTGCAATCTTGATTTGGTTATATCTAGAAAAACCATCCATTAATGAATACATGGCATGGCCAGCTGTCAGATCAACTATGGTGTCAATATTTGGTAATGGGAAGTCATCCTTAGGACATGCTTTGTTGAGATCTCTAAAATTTGTACATATTCTGATAGTTTTATCTAGTTTGGATACAGGTACGATGTTGGAGATCCATTCTGCATAGTCGATCGGTCTGATGAAGCCCACATCAAGAAGTTTTCTCAGTTCTTCTTTAACTAATAATGCAACATGAGGGTGCATTTTTCTGAGTTTTTATTTTACCAGCTTGGCCCCTAGTTTGATAGAAAAATGATGCATGATAAGATCAGGATCAAGACCAGGCATGTCAGCATAAGACCACGCAAAATTGACCTGATTTTCTTTCAGGAATTTCATGAATTATGGTATTTCTTTTTCAATCTTTGATGCAGCTAACTATAAAATTCTTGGTTTGTCTGAAGTCTCAAGATCGACAACATTTGTAGGCTCAATCAAAATAGGTGATCGCTCATGATAGTGCTCCAGGAGAGTGTCAAGATTCCCATCGTCTGGTGCCTCAAAGAGGTTTTCACCATCGAATATGCTATTTATTTTATCTTTTGTTTGATCTAATACTGCCAGATTTTGGTTTTCACCATTAGATCTTTCTTTTTTGTTTTTACTTTTGCAGCTGGGAGACTTGACACTCTCCTGATCAAAAACTTTATGTTGAAAATCGCTTGTGGAACAATCATTTGTATCTTCTGCAGAAAGGAAGTTTACAATAGCTTCATCACTTGGAAACATGGGTATGTTAATAGATTCTATAAAATCCCAATCAATGAGGTCAGGATGGATTAAAGGTAGAGGATCGTCAGGTTGTGTTAGATCGGCTATGGTTAAGGTCATAACAGAGTGGTCTGTAGGATCCGAGGTATGAGGGGGATCAATGATGATACTGTCCTCCTAATAGTCTTGTTCGTTTAGATTTGATTCAGTATCACTAGAATCATAGTCGATTTGTGGTTTAGATTCTTATGGTTGGGACCCTGAACCTTGTCCTTCAATTAGAGTTGGGGCATATTGGTGTATTACATCAACCTCTTTGTCCCTCCAAAACTCATAATTGTAAATGGTGTCCCATTCATATTCAGCAGAGTCTATGTCAGAATTGTTGTCTAGGAAGTTTTGAATTGTTGTTAAACATGCCTCTTGTGAATCTAAGCCTTCTTGCAATGTGAAGATAGTGCCATGTTTGGATTTTCTTTCTTTAGAGTGAGTATCATAACCCAATCCAGTTTTCTCTTTTGCAGTGAGTCCACGGAGGTGAATGGGTTCAACTACTCCTTCCTTCCTTTTTCCGATAGGTCCTTCATCATAACCCATCTTCTGCATGATTGGATATCCTTTTCCATATTTGGCTGTGGGTAATTTGATATTAGAGACTGCTTCATCTTCTTCTTTATAGAGCCAATTTAGAATTTACATATCCTCAGGATTTTCCATGGGGAATTTTTCTTTGATGAATTGCCCCTTAAATTTTGTGATTGGTTCTACTGGTGTTCGCTTTGATGTTGATGCTGCAGATATTTGATGTTCCCTGATAGATGGTTGTCCATGTGATCGAGGTGATGTAGGTAAATTGGTAAGGAAAAGAGAGTATTCTCCAACACCGTGATCCTTGAATTTCAACTTTTTGTCAAAACTATTGGTCAATTGACTAATTTGTGTGTCAATTTTTAGAGAAGTACTGGCATGAGCTTCCCAATTATTAGGGACCGAAGTATCTTGACTAATTTTTATGTTAGCACAAGTTTGAATGTTGGAATTATCAGCAGGTATTGTGATTTCCTGTCCATCATAAGGAAATTTAACACATTGATGATATGTTGATGGGATAGCTTGCATTTCGTGGATCCAAGGACGACCCAACAAGATGTTATATGCAAGATCACGGTCCAGTACTTGACAAAAAATATTCTTTATAACAAGGCCCACTCTGATCGGCAGCATGATTAGACCTTTGGATGCTCTTTCTTCATCATCATAAGCCTTTATGGTAATCTTTCTTCTAAAATCAATGGAGTCCTCAAAAAATCCTAAGGCTTTGACCAACTTCAAGGTACAGATGTTCAAACCAACACCTCCATCTATTAGAACTCGTCTGATGCGAAACTTGTGAACCATGACTTCTAAGTATAAAGAGGTGTTATGGGGATGAGTTATGGAAACATCATCCTTATCAGAGAATGAAAGACAAGTAGGTGAGGACAAATGCCCTACCATGGCTTGAAATTGATTTACATCCAATTCAGTTGATACATTTGTTTCAACTAGGGCTTTGTCTAGAATTTCTTTATGGGTTGGAGAAATCTTCAATAGTTCCAAAATGGAAATTTGAGCAGGGGTTTTTTGAAGTTGGTTAACCAAATCATATTTACATTGAAGTGGAGGTTCAGTGGATCTTGAAGAGGCACCCTTTAAGACAACTTTGGCTTGTGCTCTTGTTGTTGCGTTGACTTCTCTATATTCCACCTTCTTGTTGACTTTAATGACATTTACCCACTTGTCGTCTGCGTAAAGATGGTTGATTATATGATCATCATTGATATGATTCACATTTTTTTCAGAAGATTCACCCTTCTGATAATTAGGCAATGGATTGCGGAATGCTTGGTGATCTCCGTTGGTTTGGTGATTTCCTTCTATTGTGACAATGTCATTGTCGATTAAGTCTTGAATTACATTCTTCAAGGCTTGGCAGTTGTTTGTGCGATGTCCTTTACACCGATGATAATCACAATAATATGCCTCATTCCATGATGGAGGTTTTACACTGGGTTCATATTTCCGTTGAGGCGGTAAAGTAATGAGATTTTTGGCCATCAATTCTTTGAATGCAGATTCTACGGATTGACCCAATGGAGTAAAAGTTCTTCTATTCGAGAAGAATGAAAATCTTTTTGTATTCGAATTTGAGTTTTTTCCTAAAGAATTTTGATTGTTATTGTTTCCTTGATAACCTTGGTTATTGTTTGAAGTCCCTTGATAGGAAGTGGAGTGTTGATTTGTATTGTTCCTCTGAGGAGGAGGATTATTTCTATGATTTGCAATCAAGTTGACATTGTTGTTGTGACTGTTTGGGGTAGTGAGGACAAATGGTTTGGTTGAAGCATGATTTGCATCCACAATACCATCATTCACCACATTTTTGTTTCGAGTCTAGAATTTGGATTTGTCCTGATTATTATGATGGTTGGATGAGCTAGGATTTTCTTTGTCATGTTTTATTATGCCTCTTTTAACCAAAGAATTTTCAATGGTTAAGGCATCTTCAATCATTTTCTCAAAAGAAGGACAATGTAAGTTCAAGTGATAGCTCATTTCTGAATTTAAACTGTTGATGAAAGTAACCATCTTTTCTTTCTCGGGAACAGGACGTGGGTATCTGGCAAACATTCTTCTCCATCTCTGAAGAAAGGTAATGAAAGGTTCACCAGGTTTCTATGCAACTTTAAAAAGATCTATCATGGTGATCTAATGTTGTATGTTGTAGGTATATTGTGATATGAATAAATTGATCAATTCTTCAAATGTCCTGACAGGAGGTGTGATCTTGGATAACCATTCCATAGAGTGTATTCCAAGACTCCTAGGAAATAGTCGCATCAAGTAAGTATCTTCATGAGCAAATTCTAATGTCAGGTTTCTGAAGTCCCTAACATGATCGATTGGATCTGTTTTCCCATTATAGTGATCAAACTTTGGCATTTCACAATGCTTGGGAAAAGGAACCATGTTTAAAATTCTGTCAAAAGGATAAGGACAGATGTCCTCTAGAGTGTATTTCTTTGTGGTTGTTCCCCCTTGCAATTCTCTAACTTGTCCTTGAAGTGCCTTGATTTGTTGGTTCAAGGCACTAAGATCTGATAGGGGTGTCTCTTGAGGTTTGTTTTTCAAGTTTTCAGTGTCAAAGTCGTGAGGTAATTTAGCCCCTTGTTCGGCTAGATAGCGAAAATATTTTTCCTTATCTCGATGTAAGATCTTTTCAATGGCTTTATGGAATTTTGGATCTTGTTTAGCCTCTCTAAGACGTTCTTCATCTTGTTCCTCATCACTATCCATTTGGTTTTTATCTCTATAATTATGAAAAGGATTTTCTTCTCTATTGTCCATGTTGTTGTTGAAGAGTGGATTTTGATTTATGCTGAAAATGGGATTACTGCTTTCTCCTTCCTCTTGAGTGTTCTGAATATGAATTTCTTTCTGGATTGTATCCTTCAGTTTATTGTGTTGAGACCTTGTGGAGATAGGCATATATTTTTGGACAATTCTTCTAAACTTAGATCCTAGTTTTGACAAGTGAGATGGTAATGATATCTTGATCCGATAAGATATGGAATCTTATGATATGATCAAGGATACTTCTAATTTATTGGTTGTGGCTTCCAAATTTGATGAAGGATTTTAGAATCCTGTCAGGGAAGTTGAACCAAAAACTAAAAAGTTGTTTGAGAGATGCACTTTTTAAAAAAAAATTGATCTTTGTTTTCAAAGAAAGGTTCCAAAATCAATGAAGAATTTGATTGGGGTGTGAAGGATACTTTATGGAAGGTTGTGGTATGTTGTCAAATTCAAGAGGTTGGTTATGATTATGCCTTTGTGACAGAGCTAATCTCTGATAATAAGCTCAGGAATCTAAGGGATCTACGACATACTCATTAGTGAATCCTCTAACAAAATCCTGATATCTGTGAATAAATCCTCGATAGTGAAGCAAGACTCATCAACTTTTGTACAAGAATTTTCTCTTTTGCAGTGTTTTCTTGTATCCTAATGGTTTCTTGGGTTTTCTGATCCTTTTAGACAATGACTTCTTGGTAAATTTTGTTGACTTCCAATCTCTAAGCATGAGAAAATTTATTTGGAACTGTTTTCAAACCAATGATATGAAAATCTCTTAAGTTGCTTTCAGTTGTTGTTCTTCATGTTCCTTTTGGATGATTTCTTTATCTGAATTAATGTAAAGGAAGACACAACAAACATTTTTGAAAACAGTTGTTCTTAAAGCCCTATACTAACATTGAAGTGTTTGATCAAGAAATGTTTTTCATCAAATGTTTTCACAGGTTTTCCATATGAAAAATAGTTTAGACAAACTCACTCTTAAATGCTCAAGTAGGTCACTCTAATAATCAACAGCCCACATCTTAAAACTGTGTCGACTCACACAGCCGTGTCACCCCCAAAGGGGCGCCCATATTTTTGTCTTTTCTAGGCGCATACTCAGAGTTACGGAAGTGGATACTAGATCCCCTAAGCAAATGGTCCTTGGCAGTTATATGGTGAGTATCTTGGGGGTAGATTCTTCCCTCCCCTTGCACTATGATTATCATAATGTTTGGAAACTGACTCGGTTGGCTACTACACTAGGTTCGTAGTAAGGATTTCCGTTCAATGTGGCAATAATAAACTCCCTCAAGAGACCTCCCAACCTTTAGAATAAAGGCTTTGGGGATGGTTATCTTGCGCACTACCGACAAAAGAGGGTTTCCCTAGATCTGCTTTAAATTTTATAGTGGGGTGGAATAGCTTGGCTTTGGCTTGAACCCACTTGAGTCATTCCCGTAGGGTGAGTACTTTTTCCCACTACGGCAGGCTCTCTAATGGATGTAATTGAAACAATAACATTGCATGAAATTAAAAGGAAAGTCTGGTATTCTGATCACCCAGTTAAGGGGAGAGCATAGACCTATTGCCACAATCAAAGTAAGCAGATGTTCTTTTTAAAATCCAAATAACAATGAGCTAATCTAAGTGAAGATATTGTTTCACCAAAAATAGATTGTTCAATTTTAACTGCAAAATTCATTGTTTGGTGACTATCCTAGATTTCTTCATTTTATCCAGATGTGGCTACCCTAGGATTGCTTCATTTTAAAACTTTAGAAAAAGAAACAAAATTGTCTATGGAATGCATCAGACTCAGAATTCTGTGATTTTGTTACAGTCTATATGTGCCTGAACAGAAGTTGTATGCATCAAAACATATATGTGCTAGAACATAGACTATATGAGCCGAAATAGAGACAATATGTGCCTAAACAAAAACTAGATGCGCCTGAATAGACACTATATGTGCCTAAATAGAAACTGTATGCGCCATAAGAAAATGTCAAAATAATTGCTTTAACAGTAACAAGATGCGCTTTTACAATCACGGGATGCACCCTAACAGTTACGGGATGCGCACTAACAGTCACGGGATGTGCGTCGAAATTCTGCAAAATAAAAAGTTAAAGTTTCCAGATGCACATCAGAATTTTTTGAATGCACCTAAACGCCAGAATTTTCTGAAAAGCCGATTCCAGAAAGCCGAAACTGTCAAAACAAACTTACGAAAAATGTTAAAGTTGTGGGTTCGAGCCCCACGGTGGGCACCATTTAATGTGTGTATGAAATATTGGATTAATTAAATAGAAATCAAACACATGTTAATAAAACATTAAATCAAAAAGCTAAAAAGAAACAGAATAATGCAAACCGTAATCGCAGCTTCTCGAAACCGTCTTATCCTCCTCTAACTTCAGCGTTTTGTTGTTTTCTAAATAGCTCTCAGATCAATGGATCAGGCTCAACAAAATGACAACTAAAGAACAAGATTCTAAATACAAAACTAAGCTGGATGCAAAAAGCTATGCTAAAATGAAAGATACTAGTGTGATATCAAAACTATCATGAATGCAAATGCTGGTTGAGTGTATGCGTGCATAAATGAGTATTCGAAGTGTAACCCAAGCTTGGATTTGCGTTGAAATTTATAGAGTTTTTGAATGGATATGATTGGCTGAATCGATCGACGGTCGGGATTAAGCTTGTTTCGAACGAACGGTGGGAGATTTCCGAAAGTGGAAGAGAAGGATGGAAGGTTTCCCTTTTCTTTAATTTCCGTCATTGAGTTTCGAAGGGAAACTTCCATTTCAAAAGATGAGTTAAAAATTTGGAAGGGGGAGTTAGCATGAGTTAGAAATTAAATAAAATAAATTTATTTAATTTAAAAGTGGAGATGAAAATGGAAACCCACATAATTAAATAACTCATATTTAATTATGTTTAAAAATGAAATTAGGGTGAGGAAATATTAAATAAAATATTTAATATTTAAATCGATTATGGGATGGAGAATATTCCATTATTCAAATATTTAAAAATATTTAAACTTTAGAACCAAATGATAATTAAATATAAATAAATTATAAAAATTTATTTAATTTAATTAAGCGGAGGGTAGAAATGTTAGTAATTAAATAAAATTATTTATTTAATTTAAGGTAGAAGAATTTAGAAGATGAACGATATAAATAAATAATTAAATTTATTTATATGTAGATGGCATTAGAGGAATTAATTAAATAAATCATATTTAATTAATTAACAAGCTTAATCATGACCATTTTTAGACATATACAAATAAAGGTGCTATAATAAAAGACTGAGAAAGATGGTTGAAAGTGCAAATGTCAAAGTTGATGAGGACTTTATCAAGTCATCCAGATAATGCATCTATGATTCAGATGAAGACAACACATGTCAATTGAAAATCAATCAGACACCGAATCCACTTTAGATTATTCCATATGTTCCAATGAAGCAACCTCAATTTGTTATGGTAAATCAAGCCATTCAGGAAACTTAGACAAGTGCAGAGGCATAGACAAGTGGAAGTGTAGAAGAGAGATCTGATGAATTAGAAGTCCAAGAAAGTCCCAAAACTCCAAGGTATGTAAAGCTGAATCATTCTGAAAGTCAAATCATAGAAGATAAGAGTAAAGGAGTGCAAACTAGAAGAAAAATTGTAGAAGAATATTGTCTAATATCCAAGATTGAACCTAAGAGTGTCACTGAAGTCTATCAAGATGAACACTGGCTGGAAACTATGAAGGAAGAGCTGACATAGATTGAAAAGAATGACACATGGCTATTGGTTCCTAGGCCTAAATACAAGAATGTGATTGGTACCAAATGGGTATTCAGAAACAAGTTGAATGAAGAAGGTGAAGTGGTCTGGAATAAAGCAAGACTGGTATGTAAAGGCTATTCTAAAATGGAAGGTATTGATTTTGAAGAAACCTTTGCCCCTGTAGCTAGAATTGAAGCTGTGAGATTATTTCTTGCTTATGTTGCACATAAGAATTATAAAGTCTATCAAATGGATGTGAAGTCTGCATTTTTGAATGGAGAACTAGAAGAAGAAGTGTACATTGAACAGCCGGATGGATTCCAACTAATAGACAAGGGAGATATGGTTTGCAAATTGAAGAAAGCTTTGTATGGACTTAAGCAAGCCCCTAAAACCTAGTACGCTAGATTGGAAAAATATCATGATAAGGAATTTATTATAGAATTTTTTTTATGATATCATTTTTGGAGGAGATGATAATCTATGCATGAAGTTTGCTGATGAAATGAAGAGTGAATTTGAGATGAGCATGATTGGTGAAATGAAGTTCTTTTTGGGTTTACAAGTTACACAATTGGACCAAGGGATTTTCATATCTTAGTCCAAATATGTGAAAGAGCTACTAAAGAAGCTTGGAATGGATGACTCCAAACCTGTTGGTACTCCCATGGAGACCAGATGTAAGCTATCATGGAATGATGATTCTCCAAAGGCTAATAAAACTTGGTATAGATTAATGATTGGCGGATCGTTCTACTTGACACAGACTAGACCAGACATTATGAATTTCGCATGTATGGTTGCTAGATTTCAAGCTGATCCAAAGGAATCACATGTGACTATTGTCAAAATAATTTTCAAATATCTTAAAGGAACAGTTGACTTTTGACTTTGGTATCCCAAGGATGATGATCTTACTTTGTGTGCATACACTGATGTGGATTGGGCTGGTGATGTAGATGATAAGAAAAGTACTAGTGGTGGTGCTTTCTTCCTAGGGAAGAAGCTGATATCCTGGTTAAGCAAAAAGCAGAATTCAATTTCTCTATCCACTATTAAAGCAGAATACATTGCTACTGCAAATAATTGTACTCAAGTGATATGGATGAAACAGATGCTGAGAGATATCAGAGTGATATATGAAGAGCCTATTTCCATATACTATGAAAATTCAAGTGCAATAAACATCTCAAGGAATATGGTACTACACTCTAAGACTAAGCATATTTCAATTAAGTTTCATTCCTTTAGGGAGAAAGTGAATGAAAAAGAAGTCAGACTAGAATATGTACCTACCAAAGAACAAATTGTAGATATATTTACTAAGTCGTTGCTAAAGGATTCTTTTGAGTATCTTAGAGGGATGTTAGGGGTAATCACCCCTCCTGATAAGAACTAAAGATTCATTTATTTGCATCAATCTGAGAGCTTCATTGCTATATTCTGATCCAAATTGATGTTTTTGTGGTTGCTACTCAGGGGGAGTAGTTAGATGTGCGGTATGTGGTTCAAAGTGTGTGGATGGAAATTTCATGGTTACCTTTGTCATTGATGTCAAAGGGGGAGAAGTGTATTGTGAAGAATTCTTGAGAAGCAAAGTTCATTTGAGAGAAGTACAGAAGAAATCAATGTGTTGGGTTGATGGTATTTTTCACATCATGTGTTGCCATCAATGTCAAAGAGGGAGATTGTTGGATGTTGTGTATATGGTTGTTGATATGTGGTTGTCATTGATGTCAACAATATTAGCATTTGGTGAATTGAAGACTGTATATGTCGAGGATATTAAGAAAATTGTAAAAGAAAGTATTCTTGGTTCCCAATGGAACTGTACAAGTCAAGAAGGTGTTGTGTATTGTATGTTAAAGATTAGCTGATGTGGATTTATGGGTCTAATGTTGAATGTTTCTAGATCATCTATTGGAAGTTTCAGAGGTCTGCGTGAAGTTTTGAGTATGATGTGGTCTGACAATGTGTTGTTTGTCTCTGTCAATCTTCCTCAATGAAGTTTGTGTAATTCTTGTTTTCTCAGTTGTTGTGGATGCTTCTCAGTTGTTTCTTGGTGTTATATGGTGTCTCTAGATCATTCTCTATCTTTGTGGTACATCCACATTATTTGGAAGAGTTCATGGTTGAAGATATTTTTGTGCATGTTTTATTTTTCTTGTTCCTAGCTGACATGTCGTTGGTAGCGTGTTGTGGATCTTCAAGGTGAAATTAATCAAATTATTCTTGTGTTGGAGATATTAATTCAGGTTTCCACTATGTTGTGGCTGACCTTCATGGATACGCATTAAAATTTTATTTGTAAATTTGGGCCAACATTACAAATATATATTTTTTCTTTGGCCAACAAAGAGGTGATGAAATTTCATGTAGCGGATATATAAGGGAAATTAGTTCATTGTTGGTGAAGATGCTTCGTGTGCTCCTATGTGTGTATGTGTGAATATCATTCGATTGTTGAGAAGAGTGTGAAGAAGAATGTGCGAAGTGTGAAGAACTGTTGAGCTTAATTGGAGCTGTAATCAGGCTTGTGAAGAAGCTATTTTCTCAATTCACAAATCTTGGATGGTTTTAATCCAAACTCTATTGTTGGACAGTGAGTCCTCTTTTGTAATTGAGCAGTGAGCTCTAGGCAGTGTGCCTGAATGCATGTGCATTCCCCTTATTGTTTCTTTTATACTTCTAGCAGAGTAGAATCTTGTGGACTAACATCCACCATGGTTTTTCCCCAATAGGGTTTCCACACAAAAATAAATCTTTGTGTTCTTTGTCTCTCCGATGTGTTGATTTTTTATGGTTAATTGCTTATTCATCAAATCTAAGATTAAGTTAAGATTTAAGAGAAGAGTTTTAGATTCTATCACAACTGATTCAACCCCCCCTCTCAGTTGTGTGTCCTTGTTGTGCCAACAGAATTCTGTGGTCAATGTGTATGATTCTACCTAGGTGTTGATGTCTAAGGATAGGGGTAAGGCCAACCTTTTCCATGAGGTGTCTCATGAGGAGGATCCTCCGTTTGGTTCACATCAAGGCAGGGGTGTGTTTTGGGGAGCTATGGATTTCTCACAAGTGTTTGTTTTGGGTAAAGAGGGGGCAAATATCTTGTTCAATTTGCTGATGTGGCTCATGCAAGAGGTGTAGGACCTCTGCAACAAGCATGACACTATTGCTCATTGCAACATTTCCACTCTATGTAGTCTCAAGGATAAGGATTCTATCTTCAGGTTGACAAGGTCTTTAAATTCCAGTGTTAGTTGTGTGGTGGACGAGCTTGCTAATTTGAATAATGATTATGGATTGAGGATGGATTTGTTGGAAAAGAAGAATAGGAAGATCCAAAAGGACTTGGATACGATTATCAACATTAGCAGGGAGAAGTTGGAGGCCTCAAATGAAGGTATGGTCTTCCTCAACCAGAAAGCAAAGGAATGGACTGCAGAGGACTGCTTGAAGAACATGTGACTAAGGAAATGGGGGAGAGTGTTGTCATGGAAATGCACACCATAGAGTTGGATGTTGGACTGAGTGTACGTACCCAAAGTAAAACAAAGAAAGGAAAAACATTCCTTGGTCATGATGTTGAGGAAATCATGGAGATGCATGATAGGCTGACATCTAAGGATCTAGAGGTGGCAAAGATGCTCAAATAACTTCTCTAATGGTCATGTGGTTTGTTCTACTATTTTTTTTTTAGCTTTGGTTTTTTGCTAATGGTCTACTAATGTTCTGGAAATCAACTTGTTTTTTGGTTTGTTGGGTGGGTAGTCTATTGTTTCATCTTTTCTACCACTATCTCTTTTTGTACAAGGTTTCAAGCACCCTTCAAAACTTGTTTTTCATTAATAAAAAACATGGTAAATGCTATATATGTAAGAATTGATTGACAAGATAACCTCTAAGATTTTTAGAAGCTATCTCTTCATGATATTCTTGGGTAAAAGTACAAAACTATGTCACACTTTTATAAAGGAAATAGCCAACACCAATCCAACATTAAAATTTGAATCACTAACAAGTGACATATATGTTTTTATTTTTTAAAATGATGTAAACTAATAAAATGTGTATTTTTTAGTTTATTTTATTTTTGTATTTTTAGAAAAAAATAAAATTTAAATAGTTTTCTAGAGATTGACATGATAATTTAGTTGCTGATAAAATGTTGAAAAATGAAGTTACATGAAATGTCAATCTTTATATAGTAAATTTTATTTTTTCCTTCAAACCTTTTTTGTTTATTTATAACTTGAAACTTTAGTGCATGGATATTTTTTTTCCAATTTTCATAATACACAAATTTTTAAATAAATATCAAAATGTGTGTGTATTAGAACACAATTGTTTCTATTCAACATCAATTTTCATATTAAATATTTATTTAAAATAGAAAAAAATTATACCATCTTGATATAGATTCTTTTATCCAATGCATCATATTTTTTAAATTTTTTAATAAGTGTTATTATTTTTTCTTGGCATGGTAATCAACCTAATATTTTGTGTTGATATCCTACTTTTAGTGAAAATAAAATATAAAATATAAATAATAATTAAACTATTAAATATATACTTTGAAAATTGCACTTATGGATAGATACAAAAGGGTATTTTTATATTTTCAAAAAATGTTATTTATATGAGTAGGAGTTATTGAAACATCAAGTTTTTCAAATAATTTGATCTATTTGGTAAATTGGCCTCGAAATGGTGCTACATATGCATTTAGCGAACAATTTTAGTTGGAAAATTTGTAGAATAACTAACCTAGCTAGAATGAATCTTAATATATCATATGTTTGACCAAAATTAATTTTTAGTAAGAAATATTTAAATTCACTTATGTTGATTAGTTGGCCGAAAGTGTGACACAACTTTGTAATTTTACCCTCTTAATAAATTTATTAATATATGAGAGGAAAAGGGAAGAAATTAAAATAAAATAAAACTAAGCCTCTAAGTGATTCACCAAATGAGTTATTAACATCAAACATTATAAGAGCTTGTTTATCTAAAAGACAATAATTTCAAGAGAAAAGAGCATGACTATGTATAACTTCAATATAAAAATCATTAAAATTTTAAGAAACATGATATAATAATTAACAATAAGTTAAACAAATACCTACTAATAGTATCATAGAAGTATACACAAATAGACATATCCAAGAGAGATAATCATATATATATACATGTTTAGAGGTGAAAAAGGGATCCTAGGACTAGTGTGTAGCTCACTTAGATAAACCATTTTCCAATCTAATTGTAATGGAGTGAATTTGCACCCCTAGGAAAATTCCCCATTTCATCACCCCTACCTTAGAAAATGTAAACCTAATGATGCAATTTTACCACTGCCACCTCGCACCTTCCACTTGGCATGTTGTTTTGCATCAGTGGAGGAATCTATGTTAGGGACCCATGTGAGTCACATAGATGTCCATACACCATGTTGCCATCTTGATAGGATTCCTACCTCTGGAATCCATAGAACATTATGTTTCTCATTGGTTGTGAAGCGTAACATCTCTTGCATCCTTAGCCAATGAAAAACAAGTCTTTTGTCTTCGTTTTTCTAGTTCAAATCCATTCTTTCACATCCATTCACTCTCTTGGACTCTCTCTAGCTCAATTCTCATTTTATTTGATCTCTCTTGCATTCTAAGTTCATTCTATAGCTTTTACACTTCTTCTTGGTTGCAAGCTACTAGTTTTGGTTCTTACATCATGCTCTCATCTCAACAAAGCTTCTATTAGAAGATTCACAAGATTCTTCCTTCCACTACTTTCCTTGAGTGCGCATAGCTATGAAGGTGACATTTCTTATTTTTGCTTACTCCTTGTATCATCTTGTCTATTGAGTAGCATACTGATTGTTTGTGCTTTCTACTATTTCTTCTACTTCCTTTATTGCTTTCTACACTTTGTGGCTATTTGGTTATCCATGGAGGTGGGAACACAAAAACGGGGGATTAACTGAGGTAGTCCTCCAAAATAGCCCCAACATTTTTCCATGTGTGCACATGTTTTCAAGTGGATCTACTTGAAGAATCAACTCGTGGGTGAAAAGGCACATTTCTCACTCGTTATTTTCTAGCATAGTTCCTTTCAGTATCTTTTTTGTCATATTTGTTTTTTATGTTCTTTTTATTCTTTATCAAAGTATAAAATATCACATAGTCAAGTAGTTAGTAGGTTTCCTTGTTTTTTTTTCTTGTATTTTGGACCCCTCTCCATATGGATGCCAACGTGTTCCTAAGACACCAGTGTGTCATGCTAGAGTTTGAAATCCATGTTGTTGTCTTCAAGCAATGAGCTATTTGGCAATAGATTGAACCTTGGAAATCAACTCTTATGACCTTGTGCACATCTAGTTTTAGAAGAAGGAAAGAGTCAAGCTATCTACCCTTCCTTTTTAGCTTAAGTACTTTGTCCTTTTTGATCTGTTTAGCAAACCTGAGTTAGTTTAGGGTAGTTCATTCCATAGGGATCTCTTGTGACCTAGAGTCTCGGGCATGACAGGTCCCCCTTCTCTACATTTTGGTGAACTTGACATGAGCTATTTCTATTTCTTTTCTTGGTATCAAAGAACCTTCTCTTGTATCCTAGGAATGTTGTAGATTTGTGTGTTGCAAGGCGTACAACCTTGTAACCCAATCTACGACCCCTAGCTACATAGTTAGAGGGCTCTTAGATATTTAGGAATGGAATTTAGATAAGTCACAATCCAATCTCTTAATATTTTATGTCCACTAAGTTTATTTTACTTGTGTGTGTTAATATGGACACGTATTCTTTCCACCCAACCTATGAGTGGATCACCAGACATAAATTTTACCTCACAGGATTTACCTATGAATAAAGAGCCTTCTCCCTTATACATTTCTGCTCGTGTCAATGGGAACATTGTGACTAGTGTCCTAGTTGACCCCACGAACTGAGTGAATAACAAGAGAAAATATGCTTCTAAACTTTCTACATAGGGAGGAATATGAAGAATTGAAGGAAACTATATGCACACACGATGGACTCTTGGTCCCTCCTCTTGGTTCTATTACTCTTTTGGTCTTGGTAGGACCTAGGGCCGTTGATACCTCTTTTGTCATATTTCTAGATTTAGACCTGTTCAGGGTGAAATTGGGCATCCTGTGGCTGGTTTCTATGAATGGTGTCACTTTGGTGATTCATAAATTTCTAAAGTTATGTCATGAGGGCTCTATGAATGTTATGCATGACATCGGTTACAAACCATTGGTATCACATGGGGTCTTCTGATTAGACCACTTTTTTCCTACTCCCATCAGTTTGCTCCCTCTGAGGATGGAATTTCTATTTCATGCCTATGCCAATTATAAGACTAGGGGAACAACACCAAAAGTGACCTATCCAATATACCCCTATTCTATTTCAGTAAAAGGTTCTATGATTGTGTAGCAGCAAGCTACCTCATCCTCCTAGAAAAAGGGTAAGGGGAAGCTTGCTCACAACCATGGGACTTCCTCTTTTGCATGTCTTTCTCCATCCACCTCTGCTTCTCACCCTGATGTGGTGTCCTTGGCTCCTACTACCATGCCTCGCATGGGGAGCCCGATGGTGCCCGCTTGGAAAAAAGTTAAGCATCATGTGTTTGAATGTCTTATCTTTCCCATGATTCCTAGACCCATTTTTTATGGCAAGGGGAAGAGTCCTCATGGAGTTTCCCCATGTCTTAGCCTCCATAGCCTCCTATTGTTCCTCCTACAGTGAATGGGAAGAGCCCCATTATAGAGGAACTTGTGTCTACCTCTCCACCTGTTGTTTCCACTCCCACACTTCCTACTCCTGTTCTTGTCCAAGAGGCTTCCCTTTCATCGACAAGATTGTGGAGGAAACTTCTATGATAGAACAGGAGCCTCTTGTCCCTTCTCAAGTTGTGACTTCAAGTACCTGGAGCTAACATAACTGATTTTCATATGAGCGCAAGTGTAGGAGAAAAGCTTTGACTATTGAACAAGCTACCTTGCAGAAGGTAGAAGGGGAGCCAATAGCTCCTATTTCACACCTCCTACCATGCCTCCTTTTTTTCCATCTACTTTACTTCCACTCATCTCAATTTTTCTTCTGACTCCCCCAATAGGTTTTGATGATCCTCACCCTAAAAGGGTGTAGGTGTTCATCACTCCTTTTGTGGATCCTCTACTTTTGATGTCCCTTTTAGACATCCCTCTAGTTTTTTAGCCCATAGACATGCCAAATATAACAATGGTGTTTGTTGTATCTTTATCTTCTCCTTCCTCAACCTATACTTATTCCATGTGGATCCAACATCCTCTATTGAAGCAGAAGTCAAAGGATGACCTCACCTCAAGACATGGTTGGAAGAAGGGCTCACCTTCTTCAGGAGCTAGTCCTTCTTTGGGTTGTGTCATCCTTCTGGAAAAGGTAGCCCTAGCATCCCCTAAGTTTGTCACTGCCCCTCTAGATGAGGTAGAAGTGGATCTTAGGTGCCTCCTTCTTCTCCCACTTGGTTAACACATGACACTCTAGTTAAGTGCATGTTTAACTCGGTGGATGATTTCCTAGCTCTGTTAGCAATCTTTGTAAGATTGATGACCTTCACCTCACAAGGGCTCAATGAAGAAGACCTCAAAGGGGAATTATTCCTTGGGCCTTGCTCGAGGAGAATTGGAGGGTACTCCCCTTTCTATTCAACCCTTGCAGGCCCATCCTTCCTCCTCGTATAATGATCTAGATTGGGAGCAAGATGACCTACTAATTGATGAGGAGTAGGGGGTGCCTCTTCTTTATCTATAGATTAGATTTGTGTGTCTATGTTGTGTTTCCCTCATGCTTGTATTTATGTGTTTTTGATCCTTCTTGGAGGACCCTTGCTACCCTTGTAGGTGCTTGGATACACTCCTAGAATTTTTTTCATGAACATTCTCTATATGTTTCATCATTCCTATATATATGTTGTGACTTTGATTTTTGAAAATTATGGATGATGCAAGTGTTGGGGGAATTTAGGCCTTCCTTCCATGTTGACCCAATTTTTTTATTTTTATTTTGTCTTCATGTGCTCTTCTTCATGATATGGGAACTGTGGGGATTGATGATCTTTCGTTCATACATTGAGTGCTACCTATTTATATATATAAATTAATCTGATCCCAAACTCCCAGATCCTCCTATCTCTTGATTTCTTCATCCCTACTCGTTTCTCATTTTCTTTATATTTGTTTGTCACTCTTTTCACTTTATTTGTGATGTTGTGGTTCTTATGTGTTATCCCTCATGTGTGTGACAAAATTTCCATGTTTACATCTCACTATGTATTGTGGGCCACAACATCTTTGCCTCTTCTTTCTCTCCTTAGGATGTCATGTGCTCTTTTGCTTCACACATACCATCCTTAGGGGGGGCTACTACCCTTCCTTGATTTTCAATAAGGTGAATTCAATGGCCAACAAATCCCTTACTGAAAATTTTTCATTTTTCCAAAATGCATTCTTTAACAAGGACCCCTTAGTGTATTTTTCTTTTGAAAATGAAATTGCAGCAAAAGAATTTGAAAAATTTCCTTCGAAAAAGGAGTACTATTTTTTTATGAAGAATTTTGAAAACTTTCAATTGAGAAGGAGCATTATTTTGATCGGATTCATTGATTAAAGAGATCTTTCAAAAGGATTCCTTGACAATAGAATCATTTGCGAAAATTGTCATGTTTTTCAAATTGGAGTGTCACTTTGCATGGGCCTCTTGATATCTTGAAGGGTTCCTGAGGAGACCCCTTTAAAAAATTATCCTTCAATTTCTTGCTCTGTGATATGTCTATTTGTTTTGGATTTTCTACCTAGCATGTTTTATCTATAGCTTAACATGTTGCTTTGCAAGACCAAGCACATGTAAAGCTTCTTTTAATATCAAGCTTGTCTAGAAAGACCAAGCACCTCATCAAGCTTGCCTTATGGGACTGAGTACCTACAAGTTCCTTTCACATTAAACTCTTCAGGACCAAGCACGTGTGGAGTCCTTTTATGTCAAGCCCTATAGGACCAAGAACCTATGGTTCTCTCTATGTAAGATCGAGAACCTTTGAAGATCCTTTCTAGAGGATGAGAACCTATAGAGATTTTGTTCAACTTGTATAGGATTGAGAACCCATGGAGCCATTCCATAGGACCAAGCACCTATGGAGCCATCTGTTTCTCTTTCAAATCAAATTTACCCTGTAGGACTGAGAACCTATAGAGATACCTCCTACACATCCAATTCTGCTAGATCAAAGATCTTCTTCCTCGACGATTAAGGTATATTCTCTTCAACCTCTTTCTACTTTACCTTGGATTCATACTGACACACATGGTCACTGAAATGGGGGGAAAATGTAATGGAAAAAATTTTCACCCATAGGAAAATTCACCATTTCATCACCCCTACCTTAGAAAATGTAAACTTGTTGATGTAATTTTATCACCACCACCTCACTCCTTTCACCTGGCTGTGTTGTTTTGTGATAGTGGAGGAATCTCTATTAGGGACACACATGCACCACATGGATGTCTACCCACTATGCTATCATCCTAACAAGATTCCTACCTCTAGAATTTGTAATAATGTTACATTTCTCATTGGTCATGAAGCGTAATATATTTCTTACATCCTTGACCAATGAAAAATGGGTCTTTTTCCTGCCTTTTGCTAGTTCAAATCCATTCTTTCACATTTATTCACTCTTGGAATCTCATTGGCTCTATTCTCATTCTATTCGCTCTCTCTTTCATTCTAAGTTCATTCCACAACTTTTACACCACTTCTTCTTGGATGTAAGCTATTGGTTTTGGTTCCTACATCATGTTATCGTCACAACTAAGCTACTATTGGAAGATTCTCATGCTTCTTCCTTACACTACTTGACTTGAGTTCTTGTAGCTATGAAAGTGATATTACTCATTATTGTTTACTCTTTACATCATCTTGTTCATTGAGTAACATATTGGTTATTTGTGCTTTCTATTATTGCTTCTACTCCCTTTATTGCTTTCTACACTTTGTGTCTATTTAGATGTCCGTGGAGGTGGAACACCAAAAGGATGGATTAAATGAGGTAGTCCTCTAGAAAAACCCAAACATTTTTGTCATTTCCATGTGTGCAAGTGTTCTCTATTGGAGCTACTTGAAGAATTGACTCGTGGGTGAGAAGGCACATTTTCTCACTCTCCTTGTCATTTCTAGCATAGTTCCTTTCAGTATCTTTTTTGTCATATTTGATGTTTCTATCCTTTTTATTCTTTGTAAAAGTATAAAAGATCAAATATTCTAGTAGTTAGTAGGTTCCCTTGTGTTTTTTTTTGTATTCTAGACCCCTATCCATACAAACATCAACACATCCCGAAGACACTAGTGTGCCATGCTGGAGTCTTAGATTTGTGCTACTATCCTTAGATAGTGAGTGTTTGGGAAACAAAATGAACCTTAAAAATAAAATCTTCTGACCCTATGAACATCTAGTTTAAGCAGGAGGAAAGTGGCAAGCTATCTACCCTTCCTTTTCAACCTAAGTACTTTGTCCTTTTCGATTTGTTTAGAAAACTTGAGGTAGTTTAAAATAGCCCATTCCTTGGGGCTCTACTATGACTTGGAGTCTCGGGGGTGATGGGTCCCCCTTCTCTACACTAACATTTGGATCCAAATCAAAAAGGGTATGAGATTGGCAAACAACCAAAAAGGAGAGCCAATTTTCCCTGGATTTGATCCTTTATTGCCTTGGAAATTTATTGAAATTAATGTGGATTATTTGAATTAATTTGATTACAAGACCTAATTTGAAAATACAATATTTTTGTACTGATAAAGCTAAATTGGAAAAAATTGAAGATAGTGAAGAATAATGTGCACTTGCGAAATTTATTTGTGGCTAAAATAGTCATTCTAGGGCATAGTACGTGTCAAACTGGGTTCCTTCCTTTTTAGATCTAACTTCACAAGCCTGTAACTCCTAGTCTACCTTCTGTAATCCTACTTTGAAAATTCCATCTTTGGATCTAAACTTGCAAAATTTACAAAAAAGAGAGACAAGGGGGTGGCTATATAGGATTTTTACTAAGTCAAACCCTTATTTTGGTATTTCTACCTCCATGAATAGCCTATTGATTGACTATAACAATATGTGTTCTCTTAACCTTAAGTGCATATAGGTCTATAATGAGCTAAAATCCAAGAAACCCTACTTTAGTGTGCTAGAGAAGAACTCCTAATTTACATAAATTAGATCAACCCAAGAAAAAATAAAAACCCTCAAGAAAATATAAAATGCAACAATACCTTGCTTAGGGCAGCAATTAGATCGAAGATTAAAGATGAGAAAACTCTAAAAACAAGTCATTGGGTGGTTGAAGAGGGCCAAAGAAATCTTCAAAACCTAGATTCCATCATGCTTTTCCATTGGAATCAAAATCCAATTGTTATAGAAACTTGATCAAATCTAAAATTCCTCTTGAAAACCTATAAATTTGAATGTATTTTGGTAGTGTAATTATCATATGATTCTTCTCCTTATTTTTAAAATAATAATTCATGTTTATATAGTGAAACTTAGAATAAATTAAAGTTTACGACAACTCATTTAAATTTAAATTTTTGAGATTAAATTAGTGCCAAGGCCTAAATTTGAAATTGCATCTCCAAAATTAGAGACTGAAAAAAATGAGAAATGAAATTTGTTGAGAAAAATAGTTGGTCTAGAGCATAGTGTGCCCTATACTAGCTTTCTCACACTCAACAAGATTTGTATTGGGTGTTTTGAGTCTCCTAAAATTAGGACTTCTTCAAGGTGAGGACACTTTTTAGATTTAATTTGATGATGTTTAATCAATAACATGATTTTTAGGGTAGTATAGACGCATTCTCTTAGGTTGATAAGAATTTGTAGGGCTAGGGAATGTCTAAGATGCATTAATGTAAAAGGTCACTGAAGCCAGTTCCAAATAGAGCATGAAATTGTACTTTCACCTAAAAGGGAGTACAATTTTTGAAGCTACATTTAGCCCCCACTTTAGCAAAAATATGACACTATGTGCATATGCAAGCTAAAGCTAAAAGTAAATCATATCATAAAAGGATACCCAAAAAGGATACTATATAGAGGATATAGATTATTCACCAAGTGAGGGAATGAAGCCCCCAGTGTAGTAATGTATAAAACTACAATGTTAGGAGTTTCATCCTACAAAACAATTTTTGTTAGAAATCCACAAATCATCTTGCACATACCAATAAATGTGTTAGTTCAAATTTCAAAAGAGAATGACATTGAGGGTAGATGTATGCCCCTTGATTTCACTTACTTTATGAAGGTGGAATCAAGGTAGAAATCTCACCACATCAAAAAAATTATGGATTTGATGAGAATTCTTGTGAGGGGGTCATGAAACCATCACACCATGGACTAACAAGCACAACATGAATGCGAGAAAAACTAAAATTCACATGCAATAAACAACACTTAAATCAAAGATCACAAGCTCAAGTTATGTTCATTTTAGTAGAGTATGGTATGAGAAATATAATGCTAAATTTATCTATAAGTAAACATTTTTACCATTTTGACATTTTTTCACTTTTGCAGTTTGAGAGTTGAGGCCATCAACCCTAAGAGTAAAAATGTTACAATGATGACCATACTAAGTCCTGAGACTTGAGGCCTTGAGGGAGCACATCACAAGGCACTTCAATATGAGAGGTGTGTCAAATTTTCACTTTCCATGTGATTGGTATTCTTAAATTATTTAACTGAAATGTTCTTTTTGAAAAAAGGGTGCCCTAGACCCTTGAGGGTGCCTCTGACTAGCATGGGTGACCTAGTCCAGCATGGGTGACCTAGAACTAGAAGGGTGCCCTTGATCGGGCATAGATTTCTAAGACTTGAATTGTTATGTTTAACTCTTATATATCTTTCGAATGAGATTTTGATAATGAATTTTTCTTTTGATTTCTAGGGTCCACCATGTATGCGAGAGAATCTAGGAGGACACTTGATTTTACTTCTCTAAGATTAGGCTATAAAAATCTCTATTGTAGAGTAGAATCACTTATGTGTGTGACCGATATATTACTATGGGCTGATTATACTTGATCCATGAAGAATCGAAGCATAATTGAGCCACTAACATCAATCTAGATATGATCAATCAAATGAAAATTAAACCAAGTATCCATTAAAACTAAGCATACTAAACTACAAAAGCTTCAAGAAACCTACTCTAATCAATTTGAAACTTATCCTATTGGGGGAGTGGTGTCACATTGATGTGGAACAATGACCCTTTCCCAATACTAGGGATAATAAGCTTGTTTCAATTAGTTTTATTGAAGAAAACTGATGAAACCATTGTGAGATGTGTTTGAAAACATGGTTTAAAACTAAATAAAAATGATGCAAGATATTTTAACATGATTCATGCTAAAATTATTAAGATGTGCAAATTCAAAGCTAATTTGAATGGATTCTAAGCTAAAAGATTCAAAACCCTACTTAATAAACAAGCTCAATGTATGCATCTATGTTACCATGGAAGCCATTAATGGAAGCTACGCTATTATGCAAGCAATTTAAACTAAAAAAGATGCTAAATATGTGTGAAATATGAGTGTGAGTGTGAGTGATTTCAACAACATGAGTTTGCTCTGAAAAAGATGGATCCATTTGTCTCCAAATAGTGACGTATTTATAGGAAAGCAAATGAGAAATGAAGGGTTAAGATTGAAAAAGCTAATCAAAAGTCAAGGATGAAAGAAGTTGGGCGTGGATTGTGGATTATCATCAATGGATGAGAATCAATGATGAGATTTAATCAAGGGTTCACCTTTATCCAAAAAAACACACTTTCAACTTGCCCAAGAGGTCACAAGTTAACTTGCACAAGAGGTTACAAGTCAACTTGCTCAAGAAGTCAAGTAAGTTTGTTGAAAAAAAGGAATATTCCCCTTTTTCGAATGAGTGAGGAAAGAAAATATTCTTTGGAATATTCTCATGGGTGAGGAAAATAGATAATTTAGCAATTAAAACAAAAAATTTAATGTGCAAAAGGGGAAGGAATATTCCATAGGAATATTCCTTTTGGAGGAATGTGCAAAGGAGGAATATTCTCTTGCGAGTGGGGGGAATTAGATGACTTTCTTTAAATAAAAGGATTTAATGAAAGGGGGAAAGTGAAATGAAATTTAATTTAAATAACTTAGGGTTATTTTAATTAAATAAGAAGATTTAGGGATTGAATTAAATAACTTGATGTATTTAATTTAATTGGACAAAATGTTAGCATGAAAGGGGGTGAATTAACCCAATTAGATAGATTAGGTTAATAGATGCAAATGATGCAATCAATTAAATAGCTAGGCTAATTCAATCAATTAAGTGAAAAGAGTATGGGTTTTAGGAGGAAATGATGTTAGTATACCTGATTCGAGTGCATGAGGAAATGTGTTTCCAAGGTTTAGGGCCTAGGACCCATTTTCCCAAGGGTGAATGGGTCCTCCTTAAGTTTAGGATCCCATTTTTTAATATTTTTTTGGTGGTATTTTCATAATCTAAATTCAAATTGTAATTTTTCAGGAAATTAAGGAATTACTTATAAATACAAAGTCTTTTATCAATTCAAATCTAACACATCTTATGCAAGCATTCCTAAAGCAAGTATTATTTTCAAGAACATTGGAGAGCAGATTTACCAGTCAATTATTTCAGCATTCAAGATCCCATCATGATGTCAAGATTTATGTGTGTTCATGCATGTTTTTCAAGCTAACATTGTGATGTAGGTTTCAATTTTTCAATAATCAAATCAAGTGTAAAATCAAGCATCTAATAAAGTCATCTCATGCAAGATCTAATCCTTGAAGTGATGGGTTAGACTTTAGTCCTCTTAGGGAAATCATTAAAGGGTTTGGTGAGTTGCAACAAGCTAGTATTCATTCATCATTCCTTCCATTTATGCTTTCATTTCATTATCAAGGTTTAATTACCAAACTAGGGTTTGGCCAAGGAAAACCCTTATCCACGAAAAAAAAAACATTTTTTTCCTCTTTGTGTATGTGCAGATTTACAGGTGAAGAAGGATTGAAATTGGATCAAAAGCACAATTTTGCAAAGTTGTCAAAGTTGTCATCAAAGTTGTCAAGACATGAAAAATCACCTATAATTTTATTTTTTTTCCTTTTTATAGTCAAACCTAGAGAAATCAGATCCTTAGATCTAACATCAGAGGACTGCAAAAAGAATTTTTAGAAAAGGATACAAGGACACATTCTCCTAAACAAGACACTTTATGCCATTTTTGAAGCTAGGTACAAAGAGTCTTAAAACAAAGTCTTAGATCTTCTAGTTGATTGTTGTTTCTGATAGTATTATCATAGTACTTCACATTCCAAGTTGTAGATCTCAAATATTGGATTTTTAATTCACTTTTATTCTTCTCCTACAACTGCATTTTAGTCATATTTTACAATTTGTTGTCATAAGGAAGAAGGGACCACATAGTGTCCCAAAACTTTGAGTTGACTCACCTTAAGGGTTGTAGGTCAATTCTAATTGCTTGTGGTCGTATCCTTCTTCCTAATGAAATAGGAAAAGGTTTATTTGTAATTAGGTAGACAAACCCTTTTGTGCTTTTTGGCATAGGTCCCTCATTTCTAGGTCTTCCTATCCTCTATCACCCATCCCCTTTTTTCATCTATTTCAAAATGTATTAAATTAAACTATATAGAGGAATGGAGAGTCATGTTAGAAATAAAATTTAATGGATATAGTATACTTAGCATTATTAAAAAGGATGAATGTTTATTAATTAAGATAGTGAAGTTGATGTGTCTCAGAATCAATAGATATTCTACATAGTCATGTATGTGGATCTAAAACATTTATTTTTGCACTAGTGATAGATTGACCTTGCAATCATAGAGCTAAATTGTGACTATGAACCTATTTTATAATGATGCACTTGATCTCTTAAGATCTCTAAATTATGCACCTAAATTCATTAAAAACTAGATTACTAGATAGTGATATTCTTTATCAAAATATTAGTTCCTTTCAATGAATCGATTGGTATTTAAAATACCCTCATAGATAGCAAGCTTCAACACATAATCTAATATTAAGTTAATTTTTACATGATTCGCATGTGGTAGGATGAGTATTATTAGTTTTTTTTCTTTATTTTAGTATTGAATGTAGATGAAAATGAATTTTCAAGTATTGATTACCTTATTCTTAGCATTATCAAAATGAGTGAAATGAATGTTCTTTTATACACCTACATAACAACAAAGTGCAAAGATTTGTACAAATTTTTATTGCGACCATAGTGTATGATGAGCCTAGTTAATTGTTTGTTTGCTTTTGATTTTGTATTTAAGTAGATCAATATCATGAGTGTGAGTAGAACTTCACACCCAGAGACATGGATTGGTTAGATAGAATAGGTAGATCAATTTCATATAGAATTAGATTCAATGAATCATCAATATCATACAAATCAGCCCAAGGTATTCATTTTTTTCCTAGACAATTGATTACAAGTTTTGATGAAGAGTTGAAAATAAAATAATCACATAGAATAGTTAGGTTTGATCGATGGAGGTCTTGAGAGTTAATCCAATAAAGAGGTCTATAGAAGGTGAAAATTTAATTGACACCACCAGCCTATATTTTTAGAGGTCAACAACATGATCAAATGAAGTTCATAGATTATGAAGTACATAGTAACTTGAAATCAAATTAATTAAAAAGCACAAAGCATACTTACAAACAATGTAGAACCTTCAACTTATTAAACATTATTCAATTATGAAATACAATTTTTTATTTTAAAATAAAAAAATTTGTATTACCTAAGTGAAACTTTGATGACCACCTCCATTACCAAGTGTTGTTGTTGAAAGCCCAACATTAACCTATTCAACATCCAAAGTTCAATATAAGAATACCATTCATATAATGTTAAACTATTCACATGTAATATTTATAATTCTTTACTAGTTACATACCTTTGCACTAGACATCATCATGTAATAGGGAGGTGGAGGAATGCTGGAAGTAAGGTGAACACTACATGACCCTAAAATTTCATTATAATCATTCAACTAATTTAGTTAATCTTACATTTCAAAAATTAACTTTAATAAATTAAATTAAATGAACTTGTTGACATTTATCTTACTATCAAATATGAATGTATCACTCAGGAGAACATCTATCATCACCATTTGATCTATTGCAGATGTAGCCTAGGCACATGCATCCTGACTATCCTTAGGATCATAAATACAGAGTGACCCACAAGCTCGACATAAATGTGTTGGAACTAGATTCCTAGAATACTTTCCCACCTCACCTTGTGCTAGAGGCCTAGTATGTTGTATGAGGTTCTAAGTGAGTGAGATAATTGATTGCAAGGTATCCACCTCAACACTCTCCTTCACAACAAAAGGGAGATTCATGTGCTCATATTCTAGTCTAGAGAGTGGTATCGTTGGCTATTGTGGGTCAAGACATGCCTCCACTCTGTCCTATGTGGATCCCCCACATCTACTCTAGAACTCCTACATGTCAAAATAGTTTGGGATTTTATTGAGGACAAACTCACAATAGAGTTTCCTCAAAAAATATTATGGTACCTCATTGTTGTTGCATGAAGGATGGTCAAAAATCATCCACCACCTATCCCAAAAATTATTTTTTATCCTTCCTTGGTGGTTGAACCATTAGATAGGGAACCTAGATTGCATGCATTATGTAAGGGTTGATTCATTCTTGATTTTGTGAATAGTGCACACAAGTCAGATTTTAATTTTTTTTCATCTTTAACTTGTCTATATGATCATTTATCTACATAAAATTATTTTATCGTGTGTCTCTTATCTAACCAACTATTTATTTTCTTGCTAAGTAAATTTACATGAGATAAATTATGGATTAAAATTATTGAGTGAGGGTGGTCCTATGTGATTTTGTTCTTGTAATATCTCTCAACCTTGCAATTAACTCCTCAATTTCCTTTTTTATTTTCGATTTACCCCAATATATTTTCTTGTGTTCCTGGAGCATGATGAGGAATTGTAGGAGGTGATTGTTGAGGTTGTTCCTCAGGATGGATTTCATTATGATTCATCACAAAACATATTCAATATACCTATTTAATACAAATTCATACTAAAAAATTGAAAGAACTTACTCCTTTGACATCCCTACATCGTGACAACATTTTGGAAAATATTTGGTGAGAAATTTAGCTTCCTAGAATTTGAGCTCATTATGTAGGGTTTGTAGGTTGCAAGAAAAGTTTTCATTCATAGAAAATGAGGAATGAAAGACATCTTTAAATTCTTTTTATTGATATAATAAGTTATAATGTGAGCACATTGTAACATGCTCGTGTTATGGCTTTCATGGGGCCAAAAATTTAGGTGGCCACTTTTTTCCCCCATCATTGTGCACCTACCCCAAACCAATATATAGGACCAATAATAAATCACTCCAAAGTCTAGTGATTGCACTTTTTCTTGAGTTTGGCTATACAATCACAAAAAAAATTTAAAAAAATACCAAATTGAAGATAAGATGGTATAAAAAATACAATAGTTATTATTACTATAAGTCTTCAACCTTTGTAAGTTTTATGGCCCTTTTTTATCTTATATGATGGACAATCTAAAATAAATCTTCCTTAATAAAGTTATTCCAACCCTTTTATATTGTATGGTTCCTCTAAAAAATAATATAAACCTTATAAAGGTGTACAATGATCCTCAAATAATTAATATCATCTACATAACTAGTACAATAGCTTGCCACAAGATACAAGGTGAATAAATATTGGTATAGCTAGTCACAATGTTAATAAATTTTTTTCCAATAATAAATAAAATATATCACCCTGATAAGCCTCCTCAAATGTAAAATTATTCTAAAACCCTTAATAAATAAGAAATCCCAACCACCAAGTAACATTGGAATGACTACAATCTCTTAGCACAACTCCAATCCCTATGTGGAATCAACTTGGATGGATGGGATGGTTGTTTTCTACTATAAATTAGAAACTTAGAGGTTTTTTATCATTTAGATTTGAACACCAAAGGAATTTCACAACTAAACATGGAGATGAAAAAATATCAAGCTCTATAAAATTATTTGATAACAATCATAATTGATGATTTCCTTTGAACAATTTCTTCCATTATTAAGTTCTTTTTTGACCCTTTTAATATGAATACCATTTTTCCTCTTAAATTAACCTCAAAAATATGTTCAAAAATAAAATTTAATAAAATATTACATAAGGCCTTATAGTGTCACCTTTAAGTGGCCATTTTATTTTAAAATAATAATATTTAAGTGATCATTTTATAATATTTTAAAATAGAGTTACTAAGACAAACATTAAATATTATTAGTACTTAAATTACTTTCATAACTTTATCCCCTCAACCCTTAGGAAATAAGAAATTGGCCCCTAATTAATTTTAAATAAAAAGAAAACATAACAAAGAAAACCACCCAATCTCTCATTCTTTATTACAAGTGATAAAATTCCAATGTTACACAGGTTAAGATTGGGACATAAATGATCTACACCACATTCTAAATTTTCTAGTTGCTTAAGATTGTCACCACAAGTTATTCTATAAGATGGCATAGGCCTTAAAAGTTCATAAATTTTAGGGGTCTATCTCAAAGGGTGGCAATCAATATTGATAACACATATCACTAAGGCCTAACATTCAATATACTCTCATTGGTTTGATGGATAAAAAATATTTATGTATCCCTTGTATTTGTGTACCAATAGTTTCCACATATATAGGATGTTGGCATATGGCTTCTAGTGTTGTCATTGATGGCAACCTAAGTCATTGATCTGATCTTCCTGCAGTATCTGATCATACTAGAAGACAAAGCAAAGAACATGGTATTCGGCTAAAGTTGAATCTGTCAGTCTATTTGCATTACCAATTTATCAGTTTGGATTGTGGATCTGAGGGAAGGTTGATGGGTATATGAAATGTATTATTCTCAAGTTTTGTGTCATTTCATTGAGTGGTGTATGAGTTAGGAGATCAAGTCATTCAATTTTTTGTTCAACAATGTTAGAAGGCTGACTAAGTGAATGTGGGATGTTGCAGATGTTCAAGGAAAAATTATTTGTAGTATTTTTCGTATTGAAGATTTTGTTTTAGGTCCTCACTATGCTATGGCTGACTTTGGTGGATGTGCATTAAATGTTGTTTATGATTTGAGCCTACAGTTAGTAAATATTTTCTTATTTTATTGAAGTCAACATGGAGTGATTGAATCCTTGGTAGCAGATATATATAAGAGATCGGTTATTTCATTTTGGTGTGTGTATGATGTGTTGATGTGTCATGTTGTGAATATCAGAAGAGTAGCTAAGTATTTATGCATAGTTTCACTTGTGTAGTAGAGGATTTTGTGAAGCGAATTAAGACAAAACAAAGCGAAGTGCGGAATCAAACAGAAGGTCCAGAATTTGATCTATGAGCCTAACCAAAACTATAATCAGGCATTTGTAGATGCTACTTTCCCAGTTCAACCTTTTTGATGTAATCCAAATCTATGTAAGGCATCGAGCCTTCCTAATTTTGAGCAGTGAGCTCTAGGCAGTGTGCCTAAATGCAAGTGCATTCCCACTTTGTAAATCATTTATATTTGAGTACTCAAATAGTGGATTGACCTCCACTATGGTTTTTTCCCTAACAGGGTTTCCACATAAAAATACTTGTGTTATGGTGTTGTGGCTTATTGTTTTATGTTTGTGCATCTTTCTTTTGATTGAATGTTGTTGTCACTTGAGAGATTAGATTAATAAAGTTAAAAATTGCACAACACTGATTCAATCCCCCCTCTCAGTGTTGCTTGATTCCAACAATTGGTATCAGAGCTAAGTTCCTCAGAAGAATTTTAACAGCTTGAGGTGGATCTTGGAATGTAATGGACTCTGGTAGTCTTCAGCAAAAGCTTTTGGTGGCACTTGATGATCTTGATTGAAGTCTAAAGCAGAAGTCTAGGAATTGAAAGAAAATATTAAGGATGCTGAGAAATTCATTCAAAATTGAAGGATCGGATTGTAAGTCCATGGAGAAGAGAAAGAATCTTTGTGACCAGATTAAGCGAAAAGAGAGAAAAAGCATGGATGATGTTCACCTGAATCAAACCTTGAAGGAAATAACTGAAGAATGTGAAAAGCTTGCTAGAGAGAATGCTACCCTAAAGCATGAGATGGAATCTATAGTGATGAAGATGACTAAGGAGATTGAAGAAAGTAAGAAGAATGAGGAAAATATTGCCCAGTCCCTAAAAGAAAATCTGATGAATACAACAAAGTTAATGAAGAATTCATTCAATTGGAGATTGAACTATAATAATGAAGAAGAGCTTGAAAAATAGATTGTTATTCTCAGGTATGAACTTGCTACTACAAATGAATACAAGGAGAAGTTCAAGATTAGCTCAGTTAAGCTTGACGAGCTGACTCAAGGTCAGAAGAATGGAAACAACAAGTGAGGTCTTGGATATGAGAGAGGAGAAAGTTTTGGATCTGGAAAAAGGAATTTTAGGCAAGCAAATCTGATGAACAAGGAAAAAAGACATCTAGTAAGACAATCTAATGCTCAAAAATTTAATGGATACTATTTTGTTTACAATATATTTGGTCATATGGATACTCAATGTAGAAGTAAAATAAAATCAAGTGATCCATTATTCTCCAGTCAGTGTTTCAATTTATGATATTGCTATCAGGATTCAAAGTAGTTTCGAGTCAAACTCATTGACCCATGTTTCATGAGTAGTGGTTCAACAAGAACCCATCTCTCATGATATTCGATATCATGAGAGATGGGTTCTTGTTGAACCACTACTCATGAAACATGGGTCAATGAGTTTGACTCTAAACTACACGGTTGAATCCTCGATAGCAATATCATAATTTGACCTGTGGGAAAAATACCTCCTACTTATCAATTGATGAGCTAAAGGCTCTATTATGAATGGTTCATAAGGCACAACACTTGCTGAAGGTTTTTGGTAACAACTCAAGCGTGCTTAACCTTCTGAGAAAACTCCCTGGTTAAGCGCGCTTGAGCTGGAGCAGTACTGGGATGGATGACCTCCTGGGATGGACCAATGCTTCACCTCTGTGAGCATCACCTAGATGCAATGAGTGCTATGTGGACCATTCAATATCATGAGAGATGGGTTCTTGTTGAACCACTACTCATGAAACATGGGTCAATGAGTTTGACTCGAAACTACACAGTTGAATCCTGATAGCAATATCATAATTTGACTCGCTATGGAAAAATACCTCCTACTTATCAGTGTTTCAATTCCAATGAGTTTGTCCATAAGTTAATTGAATGCAAAAATATGTCAAACAACTTTTTCAATAGAAGGAATGCTAAATGTTATACCTGTGGAAGATTTGGGCATATTGCTAACTAGTTAAAATCGAGAAGAAATCAATGGAATGACTGGTCTGGACAAGGAAATGTTGTGTGCTTCAATTACAACAAATATGGTCACATTGCAAGATTCTACAAATACAAAAATATGGATAGAAGAGGTCTAACATACAAAGGAAGAAATACGCAAAAAGATGATAAAGGAAAAGGGAAAGTGACTGTGGATGAAATAAGAGATCATATGAAGAAGACATGGGTGAAGAAGAGTTCCTCTGTTGAAAAAAATGAGCTAGCACCAGAACCTGCTTCTGGTAATTCCTCGGAGAATTAATTTTAGGCCTCTGGCCTAGGGGGAGTTGTCAAGAAAATCCTTTGAACCCCCTGCCAGTAATTAACTCTGAGATGTGGATGAGTATAGTGGTTGCACTGATGATCTATAGATGTTGTTGAAATAGTTGGAAAGGATATTATGATAAGTTGAAGATCCACAAAAGTTTTTGTTTGATGACTGAGAAAACAGGGTATCTAGATAAGTTAGGGAAAAAACATTTATTACAACAAAAGTTAAGTGTGTGAGTTATAAAAAGAAAGTTGAATCCCTTATTTTCCACTTTATATCGAAGAAACGAAGGAGAGCACTCTACATCAAAATTTTGAAAACATACTCTGCTGCAGAACCCTAATCTATCAGGTACTTTAGTTGTATTGAAATTTCAATCTAATTTGGTGTGTGGTTGAAGAACTTATTTTCAACACATGTGTACGGAAGGTAAAATGGAACAAATCAAAGAAATGATAAAACTAGATGAGTATAGTAGTAAGAAGATTAGAGATGAAAGAAACATGTCACACAATCAATTGAAATGGTTGAAAGAAGCAAAACACAAAAGCTTGGATATTTGGAGTGAATTCCCCTATTTCGTAAACATAAAAATCATCGAGTTTATTCTAGACAGATTGAATGATGATATTCTGACTTTGGATAAACCCTACCACATCTCAAAATAAGTGATTGGAATTGTAAATGGGTTATGCAAAATTGGGGATGTGCCAAGGAAGAATTCAATCCAAAATAAAGAAGTTGAAACCCTAACTGGAGTAATTGGAGATCAAAGGGCATTGATAATCTCCACAATTAAAGATTCAGTAACAAGGTACATTGTGCATGGAATATCCTACAAAATATTTTTCAGAAACAGAGAAGGTGCAACTTCGGTAGGTGTTGTTTACATTTCACACAAGATGATAATGGAAGATTAGGATTTTGACCTTTGCAGATTACCGAAAGATCAACTAATGGAGAACACGCAATTAACAAAGACGGCAGATTACCCTTTCAAGTTTGGTACTTTTGTTATATGCCTTATGATGTATTTTATGAATTGCTTACCACTAAACAACAATGTAGTATGGGAAGAGAGTGAACCAGTTTGCAAGCAGATTTACATATACTCTAACAATTTGGAAAACTATGATCAAGTATATGAAAATTTCTTTAAGGGTTTGCTAAGGAAGTTTGGGTCAATTGGTATTCCCATTCTGGTAAAGGGCACTTGAAGTTGGTTCCTCCTCTGGTGAGATGGAGAGAAAAAAGAAAAGAATAAAAGAAATTGTTGTCTGTACTCCACTAGCATGCAAGACTCCAAGAGTTGAAGGGAAAGGAAAAGAACAGGTTATTGTGAACATACCAGATGAGGAATCTGATAAGGAAACTAAGGACACCCTAAGAAAAGAACTGGAAATAGTTGAACCTAAACAAGAAAAGGAAATGACAAAAGAAAGTGAAGGAGAAGGTGATTTAACCAAAGAAGATCTAATACAGCTTATTCATGAGGAAGATGAAATGTAGAAAATTGTGAACGTATGGTCTATCAGACCTTCATATGAGTAGGACATGATCTTATATGTATTAATTGCTCATCTTGTGGGAAACCATATCAAATTAGAGAATTTGTAGAATATGTTTCTAGAAGAGATGATTGAATTCATCAAGGAAATCATGGACTATGAGTCTCAAAACAAGGAAGAAGAAGTGATCCTACACCTGAAGAAGCAGTATAGATTGTCACCAAACTAAAAAGGCACATGAATCAATTAAGGCAATGCATAAGCACAACAACTATAACTATTGTCTTTGATGGCCTCATGTGATCAACAAGTACAAAGAAAAGCTAGAACAAATTGAAACAAAGTTGAATAGTATTTGACACAATTTTAACATGTCTTAGGATCATGATGGTGCAACCAAGAAAAGGATTCAGGAATTGCAGTCAAAGCATACAAATGCTTAGAACACTAGGAACAATATTTTTGACACCTTTTGGAAAGTGAAGGACATAATAGAATGCAAGCTGGAACAATTAATTGAGATACTGAGGAAAGGAGAAATATTAGAAGAACCTGCACATCACCATTCCAGAATCCCTTATTAAAATTATCAACCGGACATCTAAAAACAACAACATGATCATAATCACCAGGATTGCAGTGGAAGCATGGAAGAAGTTTCTTCCGGAGATGAAAGAAAAATTCAAAATAATCTTCTAACCAAATAGCAGTTGTATGTCTTCAAAAATTTTGAATCAATTTTTGCATAAGTTTTTGGTTACACTTCATAGAGGGAGAAAGAAAATATTTTATTATCTTTTTGTCATTGATGTCAAAGGGGGAGATAGAGCAGTGAAAAATGCCTTATCAAACTCAGGGGGAGTTTTGTCAAGTTTTGTCAACTATGGCTTTTTGAAGTTTTGAAGGTTCTGACATTTAGTCATTTTTCACTAAGTTTTTCCATCAATTCCAAAGGGGGAGATTGTTGGCATATGGCTTCTAGTGTTGTCATTGATGGCAACCTAAGTCATTGATCTTGTCTACACTGCAGTATCTGATCATACCAGAAGACAAAGTAGAGAATAGGGTATTCGACTAAAGTTGAATCTGTTAGTCTATTTTCATTGCTAGTTTATTAGTTTGGATTGTGGATCTAAGGGAAGGTTGATGGCTATATGAAATGTCTTATTCTTTTTTTTTTTCCATCACATCGAGTGGTGTACAAGTTAGGAGATCCGGTCGCTCGATTTTATGTTCAACAATGTTAGAAGGCCGACTAAGTGAGTGTGGGATGTTGCGAATGTTCAAGGTGAAATTATTTGGAGTATTTTCATATTGAAGATTTTGTTTTGGGTCCTCACTATTCTATGGCTGACATTGGTGGATGCACATTAAATTTTGTTTATGATTTAAGTCGATAGTTGGTCATTATTTTCTTATTTTATTGAAGCCGACATGGAGCGATTGAATCCTTGGTAGTGGATATATATAAGAGATCGGTTACTTTATTTTGGTGTGTGTGTATGATGTGTTGATGTGTGTTGCAAATATCAAAAGAGTAGTTGAGCGTTTATGCACAGTTTCACTTTTACAGTAGAGGATTTTGTGAAGCAAATTAAGATAGAACATAAGAAGTGCAGAATTAGACAGAAGGTCTAGAATTTGATCTAGGAGCCTAACCATAACTGTAATAAGGAATTTGTAGATGCTACTTTCTTAGTTCAGCCTTTTTGATGTAATCCAAATCTATGTAAGGCAGTGAGCCTTCTTGATTTGGAGCAGTGAACTCTAGGTAGTGTGCTTGAATGCAAGTGCATTCCCACTTTTTAAATCATTTATATTTGAGTACTCAAATAATGGATTGACCTCCACCATGGTTTTTCCCCTAACAGGGTTTCCACTTAAAAATACTTGTGTTATGGTGTTGTGGCTTATTGTTTTATGTTTGTGCATCTTTCTTTTGATTGAATGTTGTTGTCACTTGAGAGATCATATTAATAAAGTTAAAAATTGCACAACACTGATTCACCCCCCCTCCTCTTAGTGTTGCTTGATTCCAACATAGGACACATTTGCTTCTATGACCTTTAGGAGGAGAAAGGTGGATTGTCTATAAGCAATACTAATCACACATTTCTAGCTTGATATCTATATATTGATGTGAATAGTTTGTCATATTTGAGGTACAAATTTTAATTGTACAAATATTTTAATTGAATTTCATGTTGTATAGAGAATGAGTTTCCCTTAGCACAAGATCACATGCAATTGCTCAATTTAGTTTCTTTAGCATCTACTATTCAATTTTTGTAGGAGACTTTTTGTGGATTGAGTGGTATTATTAGTTTTTTTATTTTTATACTTATTTTAAATAGTTGTTAAATTATAATTTCTTAAAACCATTTAAGTTGTGTCAATAAAAGAAAATTTAGAGGTCAAATTTGGAAGGAAATATAAAAGAGGAAGGTAAATGTGTACAATGATGTGAAATATGTTTCTTTATGCAAGGTCTACATAATTTCAACTTGTCTATTTTTCTAAAGAATAATTTCAATTCTTAAACTATAACAAATCTATCATTGTAAGACAATATTTAAAATCAACCTTTATATTTAAATCAAAACTGCTAAAATCCAAACAACAATCATAAATAAACAACCACAAAAACCCACTTTATTATTATAAATTTTACATATTTTATATTATAATAAACTTAAAATCATATATCAATTAATTTTATAATTGTAAAATATGGAACAAGGAACACTCCCAAATATATAAGTGGGTCTCAATTTTGAATTGTTTTGAATATAAATATTTAAAATAATGATACCAATAAATTTTGTATTTATTCATTTATTAACTAATTGATGATTTTCTTTAACAAGTAAGTCCCTATTGCAATGTCATTAACACTTCTCAAGGTACACACTATGAGAAAATATAAACTATACACTATGAGAAAATATAATCTATACACAAGTTTTGGGGAAGTGTAAGAAGTTGTTTCCATTTTTGGTAAAAAATTGGAAGTCTTTTCCTAAATTTTGTCTTATTTGGACTAAAAATTTGAAGAACTTGCACATAGAATAATAATATGATGTATAAATATGTGGGATTTTGTTTCTAGTTTTCAAGTATATAAATTATTTAAATATGTAGATGATAATTTTTTTGGTTTGTTATTTGATGTACAAAAATGACAGTTTAAAAATTGTATGTTTTGAGTCAAAACATGCATGTGTACAACCAATATAATTTGACCCGGATGAAATTATTTTTCGAATGTCTTTTGGTAAAAGATACATATGATGGTGAGGTTTGGTCATTTTTTTTTTTTGTGATTGGTTTTACTAGCCTTAATTTATGTTTTTTAAAACCACGTGTGTATGGCCAATATAATTTGAGTTAAGCTAATTGTAAAATATGTTTTCATCATGTAGAGAATGATGTTTTGGTTGGTTAGGCATATTTTTGAAAAAAATAAAAATTAAAAGTTATTAAAAAAAAAAGATATATATGTTATTTTCAAGTTTATCAGTCCTTTGTTTAAAAATTAATTAATAAATAGAAAAAATGTTCAATAGCAAAAGAGAATTATAATTTGAAAACTAGACATTGTTATTTGTAATGGGTTTTAATTTGGTACAAAATTCTTTAAAAAAAAAAATCAACCATATTGCTAAAGTCAAATTTTATACTTGCTAAGGATTGAGTTTTCAAATCTAAAAATAAAAAATAAAAAAATTCATGTATATGATGCAAATAGAAATAGGTACCCATTTTAAAAACTAAAATGGTTACCTATTTTTAAAACCAAAATTGTTATTCCACTTATAAAAAAAATTAGTACTGTTCTATAAGAGTAGGAGTTTAGGCTTGGGCACTTATATCTAAACTATAACTATTTTTGTTGGGATTTTTCTAAGCCCAATATTTCTAGTAAAGTGGAATCATTATCTCTCTTTGACCCTTTCCATGGGTAGTTTGAGGTAGTAATAAAAAGCTGTGAAGATGCAATGCTTCATAAATATTTGTACACCTCATTATAAAACCCCATATGAACTTAATGCAATTATTATTATTATTTATTTATTACTGTCACTATTATGGATTAGATTTTCAACAATATTTGTGTCTTTCATTTTCCAACATGTTATCAATGCACAAAAAGGAAGGAAAAGTCACTGTTGCTATTAGTTTTTTAAGAATCTTTTTTAGGTAAGATGCATTTATTTGTCATATATGAGAGTAGGACTATATACATGATGAAAAATTATTTAATAAATATTTTTCTTAGAATAGTGACTTTTGGAAGATAGTATAGAATAGTGACTTTTGGAAGATAGTATATCAATAGTCTAAGGGTTTATAATTTACAAGGAGATTAGTGTGAAGATTAATTATATTAGGAGGAGAGAAGAATTACAAAGCATTTATGCATAAGAAAAGGTTATTCCAATATTTTCGTTAAAAAAATTAGACATACAAGGAAAATATTTTACAACTTAAAAATCAAAAGTTTATTTAATTTAAAAATATTTAGATTATTCTAGTTTGTCAATGTAAGAGGTTGTATAATGTGGTTAGTGAAGGAAGGTTAAAATAGTGATATAATTGAAGGTTTCAAGTTCACAAATATTTATGGTTATTTTGTATTAACTTATTATAATATTGATATAAATGATTTGTAAAGTCAATATTTTGTTTAGTCATAGCTTTATTTTATAAGTACATTTTCCATTGAACTTCACATCTTATTATATTAAAAACTATATAAATATACCTAAAAATCTCTACTTGTGCTTTTCAAGTTTCTAGTACAATCTCTAGTGCTACCTCTCAAGGGTAATGACCAACAAGTGTCTAATTGTAGGCTAGAGGTGCTCAAAATTGGAGGATATTCATCATGTTAAGCTAATTTCTTGCTTGAGGCGGTGAATTGTATGACAAAGAAGGCTCTAGAAAAATTAATTGCATTAACATTTTTTAATATATATTTCCCAAACTTCAAAAAAAAATTGCAAAAGATTAATTTGCATTATTATCATTTTATTATCATTCTTTTGAATTCTTTTAGTTTTAATTTTTTGTGGTGTGAATTGCTAGTGGTGAATTTTCCTTGAGGTGAATTTGTCGTGACGGTGAATTTTCCCACCATGAATTATTGACGATGAATTTTCCTACAGCGAATTGCTCGCGGTGAATTTGCTTGATGTCAAGAAACACTCACACAAACATATATATGTGTGCTCTTTGTTATGTTAACAGTATTGAAGAATGCATATATTATGAAGTTTATTTTTTGAAGATAGGAGGAGGTCTGATTAAAACTCAATATGGATTAATGTCTATCTATACTTAGGATTCTATTGATCTTGAGGATTATACCCTTTCAAGGGTCATGAATCAACTTGATGGAGTAGTGTGGATGAAGTTTTACATGAAGTGTTGTCAAATAATTTAGGAGATTTATGATTTAAAAATTCAGAGAGGTGGTAATCTATAAACATATAAATTTAGTTTAGGAGCCACACTCTTCCAAGGCTAAAGTAGCTTGATGGAGTTCTACTTGGTTCAAGATGTGTTTTTTCAAAGATTTTTTTTTTTAAAAAGTACTTATATTTTTTTCATCGGTATGTTTTTGTTGTGTGTAATGTAAACCTAAAGGGGAGTGTTAGACTTAGAATATTAAGATTGACGTAAAGTAATGAATTTGCGGTTTATTATTTATTATTGTTGTTAAAATAATTAATTTCTCATAAATAATTTGAGATAGTTTTGTGGGATCATGAAAATACAATATTTTATAAATATTTATACAATTTATTGTAAAACATCATATGAACATAATAATATTATTATTTTATGTTCATTGGTGTGACTATTATAGATTAAATTTATAGCAATATTTATGCCTGTCATTTTCAAGCCAAATCATGTAAGGTTTGCGGATGTTAGTAGGTAAACATGTCAAAGAGTGTGATACTTTGTTTCTATAACAACAACTGCGTGGCATTTAAGTTATGAAAATTGAAGGCCACGTCTATGTTCTCATGATCATCTCTGATTGTTGTAAATAGGCTTGTGGAATTCTTCTAGTTGCAGCCAATTGGGTTCAAGTTTTTGAGCTAAAAATGGCAGAGATTGTTAAGGAGATGTGTGTGACAGGAGGCACAGGATTCATTGCTGCTTATCTCATTCGTGCTCTGCTCAATAAGGGCTACGTTGTTCGTACTACTGTACGCAATCCAGGTATTTCATTTCCATGCATTTGGATAATATCAAATGCTGGCAGGATTCTTTATCTTGTTACCTGGGCTGACAAAGGGAGGTCATCGGTTAACAAAGTTCCTTTTTCTGGTTTTTTTAACTTTCTAAACCATGAATTTACTTTGGTTAGATGATTTGGAGAAGATTGGATATCTGTGGGATCTGCCTGGTGCAAATGAGAGGCTGAAAATATCGAAAGCAGACCTCCTAGAAGAAGGCAGCTTTGATGAAGCAGTAGATGCTGTAGATGGGGTGTTTCATACTGCTTCACCTGTCTTAGTACCATATGATGATAACATCAAGGTTTGTTTTCTTAAATTGGAGTCCTTATTGCATGACTTCAAACTCCTTGCTCAACTATAAAATAAATTTGTGTGGATAGATGTGTCATCCACCTCTCCAGGTTTAAATTATGGTGTGTCTTAACTTGTAGCAAAAACTCTGTATTCTCCTCTGTGCTAACAGTTGCATTAGGGGATACACAAAAGTAACCTGCATCTGGATTTAGTAACCTGCATCTGGATTTCCTTCATTATTATTTAGATACTTCCAGCTTGGGTATATAAACTCCAATTTTATTGGATGTGAAATGTATTGCTAAGCAGGAGACCTTAATTGATCCTGCTGTGAATGGAACTCTGAACGTCCTCAAGGCATGCTCAAGATCATCATCTGTGAAAAGGGTGGTGCTTACCTCTTCCTGCTCATCTATCAGATATGAATACAATACCCAAGAGCTTCTCTCTTTGGATGAGTCCAACTGGACCAATTTAGAGTACTGCAAACAGTACAACGTAAGTATAAATACTACCCTTTGAAGATTGCATTTTAGGATAGGCACTGCATGCTGTGAGTATACAAGTAAACTCAATTATCTTGGTATATCTGTATAGAATAGGAAAACTTAAAGGGGCCTTATTTGCTTAAGAGTATAGCATATTTGGATACTCTGCTAATATTTGAGAAAGAACTCCAATCAGCTTCAACTATAAATATGGTCAATTTCAGATCTGAGAATATGGTTAATAACAATGCATTAAAGTTCATATTTGTTTTTTAAATTTTCACTGACTGAGAAATTGTCAGTTTTGGAAAAATGGTTAGTTAAATTTTCACTAGCTGAGAAATTGTCAGTTTTGGAAAAATGGTTAGTTAGCAAAAGATCTGATTGTCTACAGAAGCTTGTATTTCTTAGTTATGATTTACATCGCTATTAGATTTCCACAATCCATATCATAGAATTTTGTAGTTTTCTGGATTCAATTATGTGCCAATTTTTGAATCAACGTTTTAGATCACGCTCTGTGATCCATCATGAGGATAGAAAGCTCAAAGAGATGTAAGAAATGATTCACATCTACAAAATTCTAAATTAGGGTTTGTTATCATGACAGCTTTGGTACGCATTTGCAAAAACTCTTGCTGAGAAAGAGGCCTGGAAGTTTGCAGAAGAGCAGGGGCTCGATCTGGTTGTGCTAAACCCATCATTTGTTATTGGGCCACTGCTTGCTCCTAAACCCGCCAGCACTCTTTACCTAGTTCATAACATAATGAAAGGTTGGTACCGAGTCTAAAAATTTAGACTTCTGCATGGTTAAACAGTTTCTAAGAAATAAGAGTTATAAAATTGCAGGTTTAGGCCAGGGATGTTATTTATACATGATTTTTTGTCTAATTTACAGGGTTCTGTATTCGTTTCTTTACTATGAAAGGCCATGCCTCTAATAATAAATGCCTGCAGGAGGAAATAATAATATGTATCCAAATGCGAGGCTAGGTTTTGTTCATATAGATGATGTAATAACAGCACATATAATGGCCATGGAGGTACCATCAGCATCAGGGAGAATTATATGCTCTGGGGAGGTTGCTCACTGGGAAGAAATTGTTAAGATGCTCAAGGAAAAATACCCAATGTACCCAATTGCAAACAAGTAAGTTCACCCATCTGTATGATCTATTAGGAGAGGTTTAGATTCTGTTGTTGGAGATCAGAATAGAGAGCCATATCAGACAAAAAAAATACTTAACAAATATAGAAAAAATGATAATTCTATGATTTCACATGGATCTGATTTGTTTGGGCTTCTTGGGTAATATTTTTACTGTGACTACTCCAGATGTGGAGCAGAGGAAGGGAATGATTCACCTCACACATTGAACACTGGTAAATTAAGAAGCCTTGGATTCGGTAACTTTATAAGCCTCGAGCAGATGTTTGAAGACTGCATCAGAAGCTTCCAAGAGAAGGGACTCTTGTAGAATTTTCCTTAGAGCTGATAAGAACTGTTATTTATGTCCAAAGTTCTGCTCTTCAGTCTTACTTAAAATGCTAGATGAGACAGAAATATGTTGAAATAATTGGTTGAGGTTTACCTAGTAATTAGGGTCATGTTAAATTTGAATCTTTTGACTAGCTATAACATTGTGATAGAAGAGCTGAAAACTTGAAATCAGTATTGTATTAGTGATCAAAAGATGATTTTTTTTTTTATTTTGTAGGTTTTGGCATGAATTCAAGCCTACAATTTAATCTTTTGGCCATTTTTCATTTATGTGATTATGGATGTTCAATAATGTTAAAAGAGTATCATTAGGGTTTTGGAATATTTTCAGATTAAATTGTGTGATATTTATAAACATCACATGAAGATTAAAATAGAGTAGTGAAGTGCAAGTTAACGCTTGTTAAATAAAGGAGGGATGGAGTGGGAAGATTATGTAAAAAGAATGCAAATGGAATAAATATCAAATTTGAGAAGAGCAGAAAATGTTAGTATTAATCATTGAAGGCTAATTAATAATGATCACGGAGGATGATCTAAAGAACCTAAATTAGTATAAATAAATTAGAATTAGTATTCCTTAGAATTTTTTTTTAAATGTCATACATTTATACATGAAAAGGAAAGATACGAATATACAAATTATAAGAGAATCAATCAACAATTCATCTTTTTAGAGGAATTCATAAGGAGGAGAACATGTAAAATATGAATAAATATAAAGTTCACTTAGAAATTCAAGAGAATATTTATTTAAAAGAATATGAAAATTTTGGAGACTCGTAAAAAATGCCCAAATGAGGAACATAGTCAAACTAGTAAAAAAATTTAAATTATTATAGAAGAAATTAGCTCTTGTGTGATCCAAGCAAATGTAGGTCCAAACATCAAAACAAGAAACCAAAAAGTGAAAGAAACTATGTAGGAAGATATTCAATTCATGGAAAATTAGTTCAAGACCTTGAGAATGAATATGATAATGCAACTTTGTTTAATCTCTAGAAAAAAAATTTCTTAATGTTTTGATGTTCCTTCTAGTTATGGTCCTTATTGTTTTATTTCTTCTATCTAGTGTTGGGGTTGCTATTTTCTTACCTATGACTAGGCTACTATACATATGTTCTCTATTATTTTAAGTCCTTGACTGTTAAAACAAGGAGGACCTTTCAAAACCTCTACTTTTACCTTTAATAAAAACAAAAAAAATAATTAAATAATTAAATAAAAAAGATAAAGAAATAACTAAACACTTAACAAACTTGAGCTATGAAAAGAAAATAATAAGTAGCTAAGAGCAAAAAGGACCAATCAAATACCAAGAAATTAAAATCTAAAGGAAAGTTGTTGGTGCAAGTGGGCTAGGGTGAGTTGGGGGCGAGGAGGGCTAGAATTTATTATTTAAAGCTAAGAGAGGAAGAGAGGAAAGAGGAATATGAATTAAAATCAAATCAAATGGCAAGTTCTTGAACATAAAAAAAATAAAAAATTTAATCATATAATACCAAATATAAAATAATAAAATTGATGAAACAAAAGAAATACCACACAATAAGGATATACATGTTAATAAACATAATATAAAAAGTGATGCAAGGGCATCATATCTAAGCTATTTTATTTATTTTTATTTTCCTTCACCCAAATTGTACATATTTGTAGTAATTTAAATTTTAAATTTTTGGCCATTTGGAGTTAAACTAACTACTTGCAGACACATTTAATGAACAACATCAAGGGGAAATGAAGGAAAACACATTTAAACAAGATTTTTGAACTCAAATATGAGTTGTAAGCATTTCTTATGGGATTTTGAGTGTTGCACCTAGTTTTAGGTGAGATTTTGGGAAGAAGTTTCCAAATTTTGGGATTTTTGAAGAAGAAAAGAAGAGGGAAGATAGTAGATGAGATCAAAAAGAAGACAATAAAGGAAGAGTAGCAAGAGAAAATCCAAGAAAGGAGAAAAATAGAAGGCAAGAATGAACAAAGGAGCATGCAACAGACCAAGAGGAAGGAAGAGAAAAATAGAGGACTCCCAGATTGTTCTAGTACTTTGTAAATATGTAAAAATGATTGTAAAATGTGTATTTATGAATTAAAATATAATAGAATATTACTTGGTCAAAGGTTGTCTTTTGGGATTGTGCATGTGATTTATGAATGATGATTTTATGAGTTTGTTTCTGTATAATGGGATATTTTTGTGTGTAAACATTTTATTTTTTGAGTTGGTATTTTGTAGTTAAAATGGGCCTGTGGCATATTTCTTTATTCTTGTAGCCTAATTTTGTGTTCCCTTAGACCAAGAATTGACTTGCAACAAGTGTTTAGACCTCTAAAGAGGGTATCTAAGTTGCTTACAACAACATATAATCTCTCCTCACCACTTGCAAGCTCCAATTTGGTTGAGTTTTAGGGAACCTATATGGGGGTGGGCTACCATTAGTGTGGTATCAGAGAACAACTACAAATTTGGAAGGAAGATAGTGACTTTGTGTTGGGTTTGATGAAAGCCTTGTGAGTCGTAACTGTGGGTGTTTCCCTATAGCAAGGTATATTGTAGCTAGGACTACAATAAGAAGAAAAAAGAAAGAAAGGAGATTTAGGGCAATAGGATGACACCAAGGAGAAGGATGGCAGAGGTTGCTTACAAAAGTAAGAGGAAGGATAGATGAGGTAGTAGAGGCTCTAAGGAGAGTGGGAGCAAGAATGGATGCAATTGAAGGTGGAATGAGAAGAGGTATGGCACATGAAGATACTGATAGTGAAGATGAAGAAGAAGGAGAAGATATGGTAGGATAGGAAAGTGAAAATTTAGATGTAGATTTGGATGAAGGAGAAAGAAGCCTTAGAAGGGTTAGTTTTAACATTGGGAAAGGAACAAGAATGGAATTACCAAGATTCTTGTGAATTTTAAAACTAGATGAGTTAATAGATTAAATAACAAAGATGGAGGAATACTTTGAATATGATGAAGTGGAGGACCCTAAAAGGGTGAAGGTTGCTCAAACAAAATTGAAAGTTCATGCAACACTTTGGTGGAAAGAGATACTAGCTCTGAGAGAAGAGAAATGACAAAGATAATCAAAATAATCAAACTCTCATCTAGGGTTTTTTTTAGCTTTTACAACCATTCACCTTTTATTGTAATCATTCATTCAAGTTATTACATCAATATAATTTCTCAAGTTACTGAGAATATTATCTTGCTTAGATCTCTCTTTTGTGATGGGATAATTTCTTACAAGTGACATCTAGGAGTTGTGGGGTTCAATCATCAACTACACTATGGTATCAGAGCTCTAGATCATTAGCCTCCTATTTAAAATTTGAGAGATCTGGCCTTGAAAAAAAATTGGTACATCCTAGGGTAAACTTAACCTTTCCATTGCATCTAGAGCAGCCAAAAACCTAAGAATCAATTGTCATTTTGTGAAAATATGAGACTTTTTAAAATTTTTGGGTGATTTTTTATGTACATAGTTTTCAAGGTAAAATGTTTTTGTACAACTTACATAATTGTACCAGTTCAATGGTTCGTTCATATGCCTCTAGGAACCATCAATGTACTATCTATGCCAAAAATTGGTGTGTGTGCATAATTTTCTAGCAAAATTAATATTTGCAATGATGTGTTTTAAAAAAATCTAGCAATTTTTATTAGTTGGGCAGTACATTCCCATGCATGCACATGATAGGCCAACATAATCTCGCCAAATTATTCCATTGTTTTCTACCTTCAATGTTAGCTTTAATTCTTGTTTTCCAAAATATCCTACAAGAATATTTTTGTGGTCCCCATCATTTCTCCACTGCTCCTCTTGTGGTGTCGCTCCGTTGCACTACCTCATTTGTTACTCCACCCAGCCACCTGCCTTGCCACAAATCATATCAGTGACCAAGAGCTAAGGGCCACATTTCAGTTCCTTGTACCTAACCCTTGCTCAGGTCAATGTGACCAAGGTCTTATCCTTTTTAAGCCTCTTGTGTTGTTTGAAGGGTAGATTATGCAACTTTCAATAAATCAAGTATAAATTGAGGATACATTCTCCATTTTTCACAAACTTTATATTGTTGGAAATGTATTTCTAAGCCTGATCTAGTGGTGTATGTGATTTTTTGAATTTTTTCACCAAATCTATTATGCAGACCTTTTAATCAGATCAAGTTTTTTACGCTCAAGAGGACATAATGTTTGACTCAATTATCAAATTTTCATGATTCAAGTGGCACCAAAAAGTTGATTCATGCCTCTTTATAAATACCAACCCTTTTTTTAGAAAATTAACCAAGTATTTGTTATTTTAATCAAATCTCATATTTTCCTTTTTTTGTTCTTTTCTTAGAAAACGTGTAAATAGGTCAATCATTTTGAGATCAAAGGGTAATTTTGTTGCATTGAGGGGGTCTATACTATAGTATCAATTATTTACTATAATATTTCATAATGGATCCAACATTGTAGCATTGTAAATTATCACCCTTGGCAATTTCACACTAGATTTTTCTCCCTCCTAAGTAATTGGACCTAATTGTACATCTAATGTCCTAAATTATGCATTCCATGGCCCATTTGGACATTTATCAAGAAAACAAATTTACAAAACCAAAGAAAACATTTAATATTTTTCTCTTGATACTTTATACCTCACAAAATAGAGCTAAGACAAAGTCGCCCTAGGCAACTTGGTCCCCCTATTTTGTCTCCATTTTTTTTTATCTATAAGAAGTTGTGGACATAGGGTCCACTCCCATATAGGAAATGGTAAAAAATAAGAATCACATGAACCCTCTAATAGGGGTGCATCCAAAGGTCCCCAATTGGGGACAAACAAAAAAAAAGGGTTACTATTGCCACTTATAGTAATATAGCCTATACTAAATGAAACACAAAATTCCTACACCTAAGAAAGCGGCAAAGCATTACCACACAACCCAATGATTGTAAAAGGGAAATCATGTTGCCATATTTCCCCCCTTCTTGGAGGATCTTAAAGTCATCTAATTTGATGGAATATATTTCCTCCTCTTCACTTTTAGCCAACCTTGAACTTGTGAATGACAATTTTCTCTTTTAGTTTTCCCTCACAACCTGTCTTGTTTGAGAATGCCAGTACAACTTGGAGTGAGAGAATCCTCATTACTCCCAAGTTTTGGGACCCCACAACCAAAGTAGGCGAGTTTGAAGGTTGTTTTGTTATTTTTTCAAAAGTGTTAGTAAGCGAGGGCCTCTAAGAACATTTTTCCCTTTTCAAGCAGCTTGAATCACTCGGCTGAAGTAATTTTTGAATTATCTTTGGCTCTACAGAAACCTCAGTGACCTCCACATTTTTCTTCTTGGAATCCAACTTTGAAGGAGCTATAAATTATGTTTGGGAGAGTTCATAACAAAATAATGTTGGGGAAAGAGTCCTTCCACCAAGAAGCTTCCTGATTTAGCTAAGACTTGGCTATTGGGAATTCTATTGCAAAGTGCCCAATTTGATAACATCTCCTACACCTAAAAATTACCTTTGTAATCCAAAATTTGTTTCCAGCATTTTCCATTGGCCCTCAAGATAATTTCTACCAAAAGATCCTTAGAGATGTCCAATTCCACCAAAATACTAGCGTAAGTTATGTGTATAAAATTTCTTGAGTCATCACCTGTATACACAAAATTTCCCATAGAGTTTCCAATTATTGCAAAACATGATTCAAACTAGTAGTGAAGGGGGGTATTTGGGAGGAAAACCCACATTGGAAAAACTAAAAATGATTCAGTAGATAGATCAAAATTTGGATACCAAGATTTCAACTGTAGCATATTTTACTTCCATAGCCAAACATAATTTGAGAATGACCTGTGGGTGTGTGCAAGAAGTTGAGTCCACTTTTTGGCCAAAAAGTGGAAGTATTTTCCCCGATTTTCAAAATTTGTCACATTTGACCTTAAAATTTGAAGCACTTAGAGATGTAATCTTAAGAAAAGTCACTAATCATAAAATGTTCTACTCGGAGTCTAGTTTCCAAATATGCAATTTATTTTAATACCCAGATGATACAAATTGATTTTCAGTAGGCATGTCTAAAAACCACTATTTAAAAGTCATTTTTTTACCATACCATGCACGTGTACATGCCATCCATATTTTGACCTAAATAATCATATTTTCCTAAAACATTTTGGGAAAAGACTTGTAACACACTAAAGAATGATCACAATATATTTTTTGTAATTTTTTCTTTTTTTTTGTTAATTTATTATTAACAAAAAAATGACCATATATTTGATTATGGTCATTTTTAATTAACAAAAAATGACCATATACTTTTTTTAGTAATTTTTTAAAATATTTTTTTTGTTAATTTTTTATTGGCCATATTTGCTATTTTGAAAAATTGTCATGTATGTCATGCATAAGATGACCAAAAATTTATGATTTTTTATTAATTTTTTCAAATTGAAAAGAATTGTCTAAATATTTCCTACACAATTCATCTTTCAAAAAAAAATAATAATAAAAAAGTTATTAAAATACAAAAAAGCCATGATATTTCAAGTTTATGGACCAGTTTCATCAAAAAAATATTTGAAAAATAGAAAAAATAATCCAATTGTAAAAAAATTACATATTTGGAATCTACAAAATCTCATCTATAATGGGTTTTAATTTCGTAAAAAAAATCTACAAAAAACATCTTCAAACATATGTCCAAAGTCACTCTTTTCTACTAAAACTAACATGACCTTCAGGTTGCAGGTCAAAGCAAGTCCAAAGCTAAGGGTTGGCTCCCCAAGCCTTTTTTCCAACTTGAAACCCATAGCAAAAACTGGGCCAAAAATTTAAATTTTTAGAAACAAGATCACATTTCAAACCGAGATCCCATTTTATTTTTAAAAATTTTAAGCCTTTACTAAATAGGATCCTATTTCAAAATGGGATCCCATTTTTCTTTCTAAAATTTTAAGCCTTTATGAAATGGGATCTCGTTTTTGGCTCAGGGTCTCGAAGTGAAACGAGATCCTATTTGCTAAATAACATGATCAAATTTTGGTTTGCCTAATTTTGGGTTCTTTCAAAGTCTGAAACTTCCACTATAAGTGGACTCATCTTCTTGCATTTAGTTGTGTTTTTATCTTTCTTATAGTCAAAAACCACAGTGAAAAATCTCTTGTGCTAGGGTAAATTTCTAAATTTCCTTCCATAAGAGGAAGCCAAGATTTTGAAATCTAGTCATGGAGATCCAAAAGGTTGTGCCAAAGATGTTTGAACCTTCTGATTAAATGATTCCCAGAAAATAACTCTTCATTTTCACACAGCTCCTTCATCAAAGTGGTGTCGAAGTTCAAAGACAAGGTTATCAGGGAACTACACAATTCCCCTATTGCCTGTGAAATTCTTTGGTTTTTGCACTAAACCTAGTGGAGAATATGAACCAGATTTGGTTGCCTCCAAAAATGATCTTTTTTCTTCATCGACCCCCACCTAGAAGTCAAATCTCTGAATTCCTAATCAGATCCTATTTAATCCTTCATTGGTGACAAACTTGACCCAATGTGACCAAATCCAAAAGTGTTCCCACCACATTTAGGAAAAGGTTGAGTATCAGGGAGAGGAGGAGTCAAAGAGGTCATACAAGTGTCTGAAACACTAGACAAGCCTCCCATACTACCCAACAAACCCATGACATTAACAATTGTCACTATAGATTTCCTCACCATAGAAGCTCCAGAGGAGGCATCTCCATTCGTAGCCGTGGGGCATGGAGAAACCCTAGGACTTAATGTGCTCAACTACTTCAACATGTTTGGTCATAACAAAAAAAATCAATATCTATTTTCCTCCAAATTTTAATATATCGAAGTTGGCATTTTATTATTTGGATTTCAAATGTTAAATATTAACTATCAAGATTTATTTTTTGGGAAATTTGATCTGTTAAACAATCCTACTTATGAATCACTTAAACAA
>VDFB02278245.1:0-22132 GCA_007258455.2 Sequoia sempervirens | reverse complement strand
TGTATACCTTAAACTGAGTAAATGTGAATGGAAATTTTGGTAAGAGCCCTTATGAGTTATGGTTTGGTCACAAGCCTACTATTAAGTATTTTAAGATCTTTGGAAGTAGGTGTTATATCAAGAGAGATGATGATATAGGAAAATTTGATGCTAGAAGCGATGAAGGTATTTTACTAGGTTACTCTACTAAGAGCAATGAATACTATGTGTATGAAATATTGGATTAATTAAATAGAAATCAAACACATGTTAATAAAATATTAAATCGAAAAGCTGAAAAGAAACAGAATAATGCAAACCATAATCGCAGCTTCTTGAAACCGTCTTATCCTCCTCTAACTTCAGCGTTTTGTTGTTTTCCAGATAGCTCTCAGATCAACGGATCAGGCTCAACAAAATGACAACTAAAGAATGAGATTCTAAATACAAAACTAAGTTGGATGCAAAAAGCTATGCTAAAATGAAAGATACTACTGTGATATCAAAACTATCATGAATGCAAATGTTGGTTGAGTGTATGCGTGCGTAAATGAGTATTTGAAGTGTAACCAAAGCTTGGATTTGCACCATAATTTATAGAGTTTTCGAATGGATATGATTGGCTGAATCGATCGACGGTCGAGATTAAGCTTGTTTCAAACGAACAGCGAGAGATTTCCGAAAGCGGAAGAGAAGGATGGAAGGTTTCCCTTTTCTTCAATTTCTGTCATTGAGTTTTGAAGGGAAACTTCCATTTCGAAAGATGAGTTAAAATTTTGGAAGGGGGAGTTAGCATGAGTTAGAAATTAAATAAAATAAATTTATTTAATTTAGAAGTGGAGATGAAAATGGAAACCCACATAATTAAATAACTCATATTTAATTATGTTTAAAAATGAAATTAGGGTGAGGAAATATTAAATAAAATATTTAATATTTAAATCGATTATGGGATGGAGAATATTCCATTATTCAAATATTTAAAAATATTTAAACTTTAGAACCAAATGATAATTAAATATAAATAAATTATAAAAATTTATTTAATTTAATTAAGCGAAGAGTAGAAATGTTAGTAATTAAATAAAATTATTTATTTAATTTAAGGTAGAAGAATTTAGAAAATGAACGATATAAATAAATAATTAAATTTATTTATATGTAGATGACATTAGAGGAATTAATTAAATAATCATATTTAATTAATCAACAAGCTTAATCATGACCATTTTTAGACATATACATTTTGCCCCTCTTTGAAGTGATGTGTAAAACACATTGGTTCAAAGAAAATAAGATTGTGCCCCTGATGTACTTTCGATATTTCTGCTGATGATGCCCCCTCAGGAGGTAAATCACGGATGAGAGGGAAAGTGGTTTAGCTCACGACAGAAAAAGAAATGTCCATTTTGAAAATAAAGTCACATTTTACTCTTAGTTTGACCTTTAAAAGGTAAAAGGTTGAAAGAGACAAGTCATTTGTACTGTTGAGTTTGGTGAACACTGTAGCTGTGAAAGCGACATTGCGACATAGAGATTATGTATCATTGCCACCGATTCGAGAGATCACGTAGATATCAGAGGCCAGTTGCTTATGGACCACCGGTGAGTCGATTGATCCTCTTATGCCTTTGAATTTTGCCGTTTAGATCAAAATTTTATGTTTTTTTGCAGTTTCAGTTTTAAAATTTATGTTTGCGCGCATATAGCAACGTTTAGGCGCTTTCGAAAAAAAAGGCATGCATATGGTAGAAAAAAATGCGCATAGGGCTTAGATGTTTAAATTTTGTAAAAAAACTAGTGTAGCGCATCCTATAAAAACTAGCGCGCATATAGGGTAGGTTTGAAAATTTTAGGGATAGAAAGCATATAGGGAAAACAGACGCGCATTTAGGAAAAACGCGCATCTAGCAAAAATAGTGGCACATAGGATGAGCAAAGTGGCGCATACGGGAAAACGTGCATAGGGAGTCTGTTTAAGCGCATCTCGTGAAAAGAACGGCGCATATGGGATTTAGCGCGTCTCGTAGAAAGAATGGTGCATATGGGATTTAGCGCCGAATGCATGTTGTGATGAGAATGATGATTTGTAGTACTTCCTTAGTCAATAGATAGGTAAAATGTCGTGTCATCATGCTGATATGGGTAGGGATGATAAAAAATCTAATGATTGATTGATAATTTTGCTTCCTAGGGTAGAAAACAAAGAGTAGATTGAACTGATATGACTTCTGATAAATTTTCTTCCTGCGATAGAAAATAAATAGTAATTGATGGTAGGATAGATGTGATATGATATCCAGCTTGATAGAGTTGATTTGATTTGATTGATAGGACTGATTATGTGATATGGGTCTTTGATTTGCTGCATTGATATGAGTCATTGATATGGGTCTGATATAGTTCATTGATAGATATGAGTCTGATTTGATATTGTGTGAATATTTGATATGAGTCTAATGGATGGTTTTTATAAAAAAATAGGATGTTTTCAAAAACCTCCAGATTAGAGTGCGACATTCAGCAGGATGGTATAGGATCCCTGAGTTGACCCCTGCTAACAGAGCATTGATTGATGCATGTGGTTTGAGACCCTTGTTGGTGATGCTGCCGATTAGGGTCAATAGAGGATTGTTGACAGCACTTGTAGAGTGATGGCATTCAGAGCACAACACCTTTCACATGCCGACCGGTGAGGTGACAGTGACTCCTGAGGATGTGTATAGGATCCTAGGTATTCCAATTGTTGGAGCCCTTATGTATTACAATCACAAGGAGCTTGGGGGTACAGATGCTTTGAGGAGAGTGTACGGAGATGCACAGATAGTCCGGTACTGGGTATTATGGGAAAACTTTCACAGATATCCAGCCTTGCCAGCAATTTTGGGTGCTTTCATCGGAGGTCTCCTTTGTCGGGATCACTGGGAAAAGGGATTGTCAGTGGGCTAGGGCAGGATTCTAGAGCAGATGATGCTACAGCCAAGGAGATATGCATGGGGGAGCTGCATGTTAGCTCATCTCTATCACGATTTGCACCAGGTGGTCTATAGAGGATCATCTAGGTTATCTTATGAGGTTACATTGCTACAAATCTGGGCATGGGAGCATTTTACTGTGACGAGGTCGGCATGCCCCAGATTGAGGCCATCAGGTAGGCCATATATCTATATGTATTATGTGTTCCTTACCCAGCCCAAGCTGGGCAAGGTAGATTATTGGAGACGACTGCTAGATGACATAGATACAGTCATATGGCAACCATATTTGGATTGTGAGCCATGGGCGACTGATGATATAGAGATACCCTATGTATGCATTCCGCGGTTCCTGATAGAGAGGACTCCCTTCATTTTGGAGAGATTTTTGGCATTATGGGTGCAGAGGCAGTTTGGATTTACGCAGGGGATGCCGCAAGGGGTTGCACATTACGCCTAGAGCAGAGATGAGGCCGAATGGGGGCTATGTATTTTGTATCAGGCCGCCTATACAGAGTTCATGGCATTAGCACTTGAGGTATGGGTTGTCAGACGAGACATTGTGGATGCTAGGATGTCCAATGAGTATGCTGCCTATTTCCACACGCATCCATTTCCACGATTTACTAGCCCAGATGAGCCAGTACCTATTTTGGTAGTACCACAGCCCAGGGCGGGTAGACAGGAGGATGTGGCCGACGGTGAGCAGGGAGCAGTCGGAGGAGAGGAGGTGGAGAGCGGAGAGGAGGAGGGCTCAGATGATGAGGATGATGGAGATGATGGTGGAGTGGGAGGACATGTGCTGGGGAGATCGGGACAGGATATCCTGAGGGGTGTGCAGATTATGCGACGACCTAGGATAGGGATAGGGAGGCAGACGGTGATCTGAATGGCCTCCTCCTCATAGTAGGGATAGATAGCCACTCTTCAGGCTCAGGTGTAGACATTGCAGGGGCAGCAGGGTCAGCTACAGAGTTAGTTGTCGTAGGCACAGGATTTTATTGTGCAGCTATAGGCACAGCTCGCACAGGCACAGGTACAGGCACAGGCACAGGCACCTGCCCCAGACCCACAGTTAGCTCAGGTGATCACAGAGAGGGATGCATTCAGGCGATGGGCAGTAGAGGCTGAGGGCGTGGCTCAGAGACTGATGGGCACTGTAGAGAGTGCGTCACTGCGAGATGCCATTGCAGAGGGTATGGAGATGGCCAAGGAGGATGAGTACTATAGGGTGAGATATGAGGAGCTATGTCCTCCAGAGCGCAGAGAGCCATACCTGTGATCCCACAGCAAGACCCAGAGTAGATCACAGACACATACCCAAAGCAGGGGAGTGACAGGGCCACGGTAGGACCCAGATGCAGGCACTAGTGGCAGACCACCTCCCTCTGGACCAACATCAGGAGCATCAACTAGCTAGACTCTATGATGTATAGTATTTTTGGAGCATGTATATGCCATTTATGATCATATTTGATGTATTGGACATTGTAGTTTCATTGGACACTTGGACATTTGTATCATTTTTGATGAGTGATGATATGCAACGACGATGATTATTTTGATGATGATGTGATGTGCATTTATGATGTGATGATATGATATGCATTTATGTTTATGTGTTTATGGAGATTTGATGATATGTAGGATGATTTGATTATGATACTTTATTATGATTATGATTTGATGATGTGTACTAATGATGTCATGTAGATGAATTACCTATGATGTGTATTTTTGGATTTTGTAATGCAGATAAAAGATGAAATATGAATGTTGTGCTTCGGATATGCATTATGATGTGATGTGAAATATCATGAGTGGATAAAATGTTATGGCATAAGATGATAAAATAATAATAATAATGATGTGAATAGATAGTGGTGATGAAATATAATGATTTGTGATTGGACTAAATGAATAAATGAAATGATAAGTGAGATTATAACGAAATGATATGATATGAAATGCTAAATGGAATTGTTAAATGATATGATATAAAATGTTAAATGGAGAGATGAAATGTTAAATGGAATTATTAAATGATAATGATAATGGATGATAAATGTAATGAATGATAATGATAATAGATGATAAATGTAATGAATGATAATGATAATAGATGATAGGATGGCAATGTAATGCTAGAATGATTATATAAATGATGATGATAACACATTATGTTAATGAAGCGTATATGAAACTAATATGAGTGATAATGATAATGCAATAATATTAAATAATAATGATAATGCAATACTAAATGATAATGATAATGCAATACTAAATGATAATATTATATGATAATGATAATGCAATATTAGATGATAATGATAATGCAATATTAGATGATAATGATAATGCAATACTAAATGATAATGATAATGCAATATTAGATGATAATGATAATGCAATACTAAATGATAATGATAATGAAATGAAATGCGAATGGAATGATAATGGGTATGAAATAATAAATGGAAGTGAAATGTTACTGGAAAATAATATAAATAATAATGATAACGAGAATGAATAATGACAATGGTAATGGAAATAATATGAATAAAAATGAATGAAATAATGTAATAAAATAGAAAATGAAATGTTAATAATAATGAAGAGATGAAATGAAAATGGAGATGAAATGATAATGATATGAAGCGGAATTGTTAAATGATAATGATAATGAAATAATAATGAATGCCCAATGATATGAAATAAAATGATAAATGATAATGATAACAAGCATGAAATGAATTGCAAATAAAATATTGATGAAATGATAATGAAGATGCGACCAATATGAGCTGATGAAATGGATGCAATAATGAGACTAATATGAAATGATATGAAATGCACCTAATGAGATGATACTGATACTGAAATGATAATGGGTGCAATAATGAAATGATAATGCTAATGATGATGAAATGATAATGAAGATGAAATGATTATGGAAATGCAATGATAATGATACAAATGTTTGCATTGTCCTCCACAAATAGTCCAACAAAATGACAGCCATTGATCTTTCAAAAACTCTTGATGCAAATCCAATATGCAATTATGTACAATGACCTAAAATGAAATGCAACTAAATAAAACTGACCATTTTATTGAGCCTTTTAATGAGCCTGCTTAAATCATCCTAGAGCGTTTGAAAATGTAGGAAGTATGTACAAGCATCAGAGGGGAAATTAGCACCCATGATGACCTGAGTACAACTTTCATGATTTTTGATATAGCAAATGAATACAAGCATCTAGGTATAATTGAACCAAGATGACTTGAGTATTTCCTGCATAAACAGACAAAGACTAACCATTATCTGATGCAAATTTGGAACTGTCATCAATGATAAACTTTAGAAATCATGTCTCGCGACATACTTGCAACAGATAAATGATTAACCTCAAGACAGTAGACAAAGAAAAATCATCCTCTAGGTGGGGAAATCCCTTTGTGGAAGTATGGATCAATGGATTTAGTTGTTTTTGTTTTGCGTGATTGGTTTCGATGTCATTGTCTTACTATTTTGGGAAGATCTGAAAGTTGATTGCCCCCAGTATGCCCCTTGGTATCAATACAATTTGCTGAAATGAATATGTTCAATAATCAAACCATGGTAAGACGTTATCGCTCAAGGCAAATGATGGCATGGTGCTAGCGTGACCCTAAGATGATGGAAAAAAAATGCATTAAAAAGAAGGCTAAGTAGCCAAGTGCAGAACATGAACTAATAGATGGAGAGCTACAAATAGCGTCTATTTGCCAGATTTTCACTATTTGTTTTTATTACATTTTTCTTGTCAATAGACTACCTGTTTGCCAGGTTTTCACCCTATGACGGTTTTTAGTTTCTTAGGGACTTTTTCTATTTTTTGGATTTCTTGAGGACTTTTCTGATTTTTGGATTTCTTTAGGACTTTTTCTAATTTTTTTGGATTTCTTCAGGACTTTTTCTGATTTTTTTTTTTATTTCTTTAGGACTTTTTCTGATTTTTTTGGATTTCTTCAGGACTTTTTCTGATTTTTTTGGATTTCGTCGGGACTTTTTCTGATGATGATAACTGCCTTAGACATAATACTTTTTCAGATGCATGCTATTGATAGGCTCGTCAAATAGGTCCCCTTCTGGTGTTGATAGCTTATAGGCTCCTAAACCATAGACTACAATAACCACATAAGGACCTAGCCAATTTGGCTCAAACTTTCCTTTCTTCTCTCTATCTTGTTGATTTCATGGATTCTCTTTCAGAACAAGATCACTCACTTGAAAGGTACGTGGCTTTACTTTGTGGTTGTAGCTACGAGACATCATTTGTTGATATGCTTTTAGATGATCAGTTGCTCTTTGTCTCTTCTCATCTAGGAGTTCCAGTTCTTGGAGTCGAGAAACTCGGTATTCATCATCTGTTGTAAGGCCTTTCAATGATACTCTGAGTGAGGGAATCTCCACTTCTAAGGGCAATATGGCCTCTGCTCCATAGACAAGAGCGAATGGTGTTGCTCTTGTTGGTGTGCGGACACTGGTTTGGTAGGCCCATAGAGCAGGATTGAGTTGAACGTGCCAATCCTTCCCTGAAGTATTCACAGTCTTCTTCAAGATTTTCAATATTATTTTATTTGAGGCCTCTGCTTGGCCATTCCCTTGTGGATAGTAAGGTGTTGAGTATCTATGCTGTATGTGAAATCTCTGAAAAAGTTCATCAACATCCTGATTTTTAAATGGACGTCCATTATCTGTAATAATGGAGCTGGGAATGCCATACCGACAAATCATATAGTTGAGTGTGAATGATGATATTTGTTTTTCGGTGACTTTAGTAAGAGGGACTACCTCAATCCACTTGGTAAAATACTATGTTGCTGTGATGATGAATTTATGCCCATTTGATGAAGAATGATGAATTTTGCCCACTAGATCTAAACCCCATTGAGAAAATGGCTAGGTTGGTGTGAATGGTTGAAGTTCTTATGCAGGGTCATGAATGAGATTCCCATGAATTTGACATTTTGAACATGTTTTCACAAAAGTGAATGATTCCCTCTCCATTGTAGGCCAGTAGTAACCCATTCTAATTAATTTCTTAGATAAGGTCAGTCCACTTGAATGAGTACCACAGATGCCACAATGAACTTCTTGTAAAGCTTTGTCAAATTCCTCGTGTTCAAGACATCGAAGTAAAGTACCATCAAGACCACGGCAATAAAGGGTGTCAGTGATGAGGGTATAGCGAGTGGATTGGCGGATAAAGTTGCATTTTTGGTTACGGGATAAATCGAGTGGTAAGATGTTGTCTTTGAGATAGGAATAAATTTTTTTGTACCAAGGCGAATCGGATCCTACCAAGTGACAAATGATTTGGCTTTCAGGGGTATCATATGCAGGTGTAAATGATTGTTCCACCAGAAATTCATAATGATTTTGAGTTTCTGGGAGTTGCAACAATGATGCAATTGTGGCCATGGCATCAGCTGCTTTGTTATCAATCCTTGGAATTTGTGTAAATTTAATGTCCACAAAGTATTTCTTGAAATCATCAACCATCATTTTATATGGTAATAGTTTCTCATCTTTAGTTTGATAGTCATCATTGATTTGATAGATGACTAGCTGTGAGTCACCATACACCTGTAATTTTGTTATTCTCCATTCCAGTGCTATTTTGAGTCCAGTGATCAATGCTTCATATTCAGCTATATTGTTAGTACATGGAAACATTAGCCTATATGATCAAGGAATGGTATGTCCTTGAGGAGTGACAAAAAGTATGCCTGCCCCTGATCCATGTTGAGTGAAAGAACCATCAAAATATAATGCCCATGTTTGTTTAGATTCTGCAATGAAAACATTAGCATTTGAAAATTCGATGTGCAAGGGATGATCTGCTTGTAGTGGTGCTTCAGCTAATTGATCGGCTATAACTTGTCCTTTGATGGCCTTGCAATCAACATAATGTATGTCAAACTCACTTAGAATCATTACCCACTTTGCTAACCTTCCTGTCAATGATGCTTTGCTTAACAAATACTTAAGTGGATCAATTTTTGAAACCAGATTGATCGTATGGGTTAGCATGTAGTGCCGAAACTTCTATGAAGCAAAAACTACTGCCAGACAAGTCTTCTCAATAGAAGTGTAGTTGAGCTCATGACTTGTTAGTGTTCTACTGATGTAGTAGATTGCACGATCCTTTCCTGTAGTGTCTTCTTGTGCTAGTAGTGCCCCCAGGGATGTCTTTGTTGTAGCAATGTATAAGATGAATGGTTTGTTTGGATTTGGTGATACAAGAACTGGTGGAGTCATTAGATATTCTTTGATTTTTTGAAAAGCCAATTCACATTTGTCATCCCACTTGAAAGGAACATTTTTATGTAGTAGATGTGTGAAAGGTAAAATTTTGTTGGCCAATTGTGTAATGAACCTTCGTATAGATTGAAGTCGTCCTTGCAGTGATCTTAACTGACTGATGTTCTTTGGTGGAGGCATTTCCATAATTGCTTGAACTTTTGCTGGATCTACTTCAAATCCCTTTTTTGAAACAATGTACCCCAAGAGTTTTCTAGATTTGACCCCAAAAACACATTTCTTAGGGTTAAGACGATCTTTGAATTTTTCTAATCTTGCAAATATTTTGGACAATACTTCAAGATGTCCTTCTCTGGTGTATGATTTTTCCAATATGTCATCCACATAATCTTCCATGAAGACATGCATCATGTCATGAAAAATTGTAGTCATGGCTCTTTGGTAGGTAGCCCCAGCATTCTTCAGACCGAAAGGCATGACGTTCCAACAATAAGTTCCCCATGGACATGTGAAAGTTGTTTTCTCTTGATCTTCAGGTGCAATCTTGATTTAGTTATATCCAGAAAAACCATCCATTAATGAATACATGGCATGGCGAGCTGTCAGATCAACTATGGTGTCAATATTTGGTAATGTGAAGTCATCCTTAGGACATGCTTTGTTGAGATCTCTAAAATTTGTACATATTCTGATAGTTTTATCTAGTTTGGATACAGGTACGATGTTGGAGATCCATTCTGCATAGTCGATCAGTCTGATGAAGCCCACATCAAGAAGTTTTCTTAGTTCTTCTTTAACTAATAATGCAACATGAGGGTGCATTTTTCTAAGTTTTTGTTTTACCAGCTTGGCCCCTGGTTTGATAGAAAAATGATGCATGATAAGATCAGGATCAAGACCAGGCATGTCAGCATAAGACCACGCAAAATTGACCTGATTTTCTTTCAGGAATTTCATGAATTCTAGTATTTCTTTTTCAGTCATTGATGCAGCTAACTATAAAATTCTTGGTTTGTCTGAAGTCTCAAGATCGACAGCATTTGTAGGCTCAATCAAAATAGGTGATCGCTCATGATAGTGCTCCGGGAGAGTGTCAAGATTCCCATCGTCTGGTGCCTCAAAGAGGTTTTCACCATCGAATATGCTATTTATTTTATCTTTTGTTTGATCTAATACTGCCAGATTTTGGTTTTCACCACTAGATCTTTCTTTTTTGTTTTTACTTTTGCAGTTGGGAGACTTGACACTCTCCTGATCAAAAAATTTATGTTGAAAATTGCTTGTGGAACAATCATTTGTATCTTCTGCGGAAAGGAAGTTTACAATAGCTTCATCACTTGGAAACATGGGTATGGTAATAGATTCTGTAAAATCCCAATCAATGAGGTCAGGATGGATTAAAGGTAGAGGATCGTCAGGTTGTGTGAGATCGGCTATGGTTAAGGTCATAATAGAGTGGTCTGTAGGATCCGAGTTATGAGGGGGATCAATGATGATACTATCCTCCTGATAGTCTTGTTCGTTTAGATTTGATTTAGTATCACTAGAATCATAGTTGATTTGTGGTTCAGATTCTTATGGTTGGGACCCTGAACCTTGTCCTTCAATTAAAGTTGGGGCATATTGGTGTATTACATCAACCTCTTTGTCCCTCCATAACTCATAATTGTAAATGGTGTCCCATTCATATTCAGCAGAGTCTATGTCAGAATTGTTGTCTAGGAAGTTTTGAATTGTTGTTAAACATGCCTCTTGTGAATCTGAGCCTTCTTGCAATGTGAAGACAGTGCCATGTTTGGATTTGCTTTCTTTAGAGTTAGTATCATAACCCAATCCAGTTTTCTCTTTTGCAGTGAGTCCACGGAGGTGAATGGGTTCAACTACTCCTTCCTTCCTTTTTCTGATAGGTCCTTCATCATAACCCATCTTCTGCATGATTGAATATCCTTTTCCATATTTGGCTATGGGTAATTTGATATTAGAGACTGCTTCATCTTCATCTTTATAGAGCCAATTTAGAATTTCCATATCCTCAGGATTTTCCATGGGGAATTTTTCTTTGATGAATTGCCCCTTAAATTTTGTGATTAGTTCTACTAGTGTTCGCTTTGATGTTGATGCTGCAGATATTTGATGTTCCCTGATAGATGGTTGTCCATGTGATCGAGGTGATGTAGGTAAATTGGCAAGGAAAAGAGAGTATTCTCCAACATCGTGATCCTTGAATTTCAACTTTTTGTCAAAACTATTGGTCAATTGACTAATTTGTGTGTCAATTTTTAGAGAAGTACTGGCATGAGCTTCCCGATTATTAGGGACCAAAGTATCTTGACTAATTTTTATGTTAGCACAAGTTTGAATGTTGGAATTATCAGCAGGTATTGTGATTTCTTGTCCATCATAAGGAAATGTAAGACATTGATGATATGTTGATGGGATAGTTTGCATTTCGTGGATCCAAGGATGACCCAACAAGATGTTATATGCAAGATCATGGTCCAGTACTTGACAAAAAATATTATTTATAACAAGGCCCACTCTGATCGGCAGCATGATTAGACCTTTGGATGCTCTTTCTTCATCATCATAAGCCTTTATGGTAATCTTTCTTCTAAAATCAATGGAGTCCTCAAAAAATCCTAAGGCTTTGACCAACTTCAAGGTACAGATATTCAAACCAACACCTCCATCTATTAGAACTCATCTGATGCGAAACTTGTGAACCATGACTTCTAAGTATAAAGAGGTGTTATGGGGATGAGTTATGGAAACATCATCCTTATCAGAGAATGAAAGACAAGTAGGTGAGGACAAATGCCCTACCATGGCTTGAAATTGATTTACATCCAATTCAGTTGATACATTCGTTTCAACTAGGGCTTTGTCTAGAATTTATTTATGGGTTGGAGAAATCTTCAATAGTTCCAAAATGGAAATTTGAGCGGGGGTTTTTTGAAGTTGGTTAACCAAATCACATTTATGTTGAAGTGGAGGTTCAGTGTATCTTGAAGAGGCACCCTTTAAGACAACTTTGGCTTGTGCTCTTGTTGTTGTGTTGACTTCTCTATATTCCACCTTCTTGTTGACTTTAATGACATTTACCCGCTCGTCGTTTGTGTAAAGATGGTTGATTATATGATCATCATTGATATGATTCACATTTTTTTTAGAAGATTCACCCTTTTGATAATTAGGCAATGGATTGCAGAATGCTTGGTGATCTGCGTTGGTTTGTTGATTTCCTTCTATTATGACGATGTCATTGTCGATTAAGTCTTGAATTACATTCTTCAAGGCTTGGCAATTGTTTTTGTGATGTCCTTTACACCGATGATAATCACAATAATATGCCTCATTCCATGATGGAGGTTTTACACTGGGTTCATATTTCCGTTGAGGCGGTAAAGTAATGAGATTTTTGGCCATCAATTCTTTGAATGCAAATTCTACGGATTGACCCAATGGAGTAAAAGTTCTTCTATTCGAGAAGAATGAAAATCTTTTTGTATTTGAATTTGAGTTTTTTCCTAAAGAATTTTGATTGTTATTGTTTCCTTGATAACCCTGGTTATTGTTTGAAGTCCCTTGATAGGAAGTGGAGTGTTGATTTGTATTATTCCTCTGAGGAGGAGGATTATTTCTGTGATTTGCAATCAAGTTGACATTGTTGTTGTGACTGTTTGGGGTAGTGAGGACAAATGGTTTGGTTGAAGCATGATTTGCATCCACAATACCATCATTCACCACATTTTTGTTGCGAGTCTAGAATTTGGATTTGTCCTGATTATTATGATGGTTGGATGAGCTAGGATTTTCTTTGTCATGTTTTATTATGCCTCTTTTAACCAAAGCATTTTCAATGGTTAAGGCATCTTCAATCATTTTCTCAAAAGAAGAAGGACAATGTAAGTTCAAGTGATAGCTCATTTCTGAATTTAAACTGTTGATGAAAGTAACCATCTTTTCTTTTTCGGGAATAGGAAATGGGTATCTGGCAAACATTCTTCTCCATCTCTGAAGAAACGTAATGAAAGGTTCACCAGGTTTCTATGAAACTTTACAAAGATCTATCATGGTGATCTAATGTTGTATGTTGTAGGTATATTGTGATATGAATAAATTGATCAATTCTTCAAATGTCCTGACAGGAGGCGTGATCTTGGATAACCATTCCATAGAGTGTATTCCAAGACTCCTAGGAAATAGTCGCATCAAGTAAGTATCTTCATGAGAAAATTCTAATGTCAGGTTTCTGAAGTCCCTAACATGATCGATTGGATCTGTTTTCCCATTATAGTGATCAAACTTTGGCATTTCACAATGCTTGGGAAAAGGAACCATGTTTAAACTTCTGTTGAAAGGATAAGGACAGATGTCCTCTAGAGTGTATTTCTTTGTGGTTGTTCCCCCTTGCAATTCTCTAACTTGTCCTTGAAGTGCCTTGATTTGTTGGTTCAAGGCACTAAGATTTGATAGGGGTGTCTCTTGAGGTTTGTTTTTCAAGTTTTCAGTGTCAAAGTCATGAGGTAATTTAGCCCCTTGTTCGGCTAGATAGCAAAAATATTTTTCCTTATCTCGATGTAAGATATTTTCAATGGCTTTATGGAATTTTGGATCTTGTTCAACCTCTCTAAGATGTTCTTCATCTTGTTCCTCATCACTATCCATTTGGTTTTTATCTCTATAATTATGAAAAGGATTTTCTTCTCTATTGTCCATGTTGTTGTTGAAGAGTGGATTTTGATTTATGCTGAAAATGGGATTACTGCTTTCTCCTTCCTTTGAGTGTTCTGAATATGACTTTCTTTCTGGATTGTATCCTTCAGTTTATTGTGTTGAGACCTTGTGGAGATAGGCATATATTTTTGGAAAATTCTTCTAAACTTAGATCCTAGTTTTGACAAGTGAGATGGTAATGATATCTTGATCTGATAAGATATGGAATCTTATGATATGATCAAGGATACTTCTAATTTATTGGTTGTGGCTTCCAAATTTGATGAAGGATTTCAGAATCCTATAGGGGAAGTTGAACCAAAAACTAAAAATTTGTTTGAGAGATGCACTTTTTTAAAAAAAATTGATCTTTGTTTTCAAAGAAAGGTTCCAAAATCAATGAAGAATTTGATTGGGGTGTGAAGGATACTTTATGGAAGGTTGTGGTATGTTGTCAAATTCAAGAGGTTGGTTATGATTATGCCGTTGTGACAGAGCTAATCTTTGATAATAAGCTCAGGAATCTAAGGGATCTACAACATACTCATCAGTGAATCCTCTAACAAAATCCTGATATTTGTGAAGAAATCCTTGATAGTGAAGCAAGACTCATGGACTTTTGTACAAGAATTTTCTCTTTTGCAGTGTTTTCTTGTATCTTAATGGTTTCTTGGGTTTTCTGATTCTTTTAGACAATGACTTCTTGGTAAAATTTGTTGACTTCCAATCTCTAAGCATGAGAAAATTTATTTGGAACTGTTTTCAAACCAATGATATGAAAATCTCTTAAGTGGCTTTCAGTTGTTGTTCTTCATGTTCCTTTTGGATGATTTCTTTATCTGAATTAATGTAAAGGAAGACACAACAAACATTTTTGAAAACAGTTGTTCTTAAAGCCCTATACTAACATTGAAGTGTTTGATCAAGAAATGTTTTTCATCAAATGTTTTCACAGGTTTTCCATATGAAAAATAGTTTAGACAAACTCACTCTTAAATGCTCAAGTAGGTCACTCTAATAATCAACAGTCTACATCTTAAAACTGTGTCGACTCACACAGCCGTGTCACCCCCGAAGGGGCGCCCGTATTTTTGTCTTTTTCTAGGCGCATACTCAGAGTTACGGAAGTGGATACTGGATCCCCTGAGCAAACGGTCCTTGGCAGTTATATGGTGAGTATCTTGGGGGTAGATTCTTCCCTCCCCTTGCACTGTGATTATCATAATGTTTGGCAACTGACTCGGTTGGCTACTACACTAGGTTCGTAGTAAGGATTTCCATTCGGTGCAGCAATAATAAACTCCCTCAGGAGACCTCCCAACCTTTAGAATAAAGGCTTTAGGGATGGTTATCTTGCACACTACCGGAAAAAGAGGGTTTCCCTAGATCTGCTTTAAATTTTATAGTGGGGTGGAATAGCCTGGCTTTGGCTTGAACCCACTTGAGTCATTCCCATAGGGTGAGTACTTTTTCCCACTACGGCAGGCTCTCTAATGGATGTAATTGAAACACTAACATTGCATGAAATTAAAAGGAAAGTCTGGTATTCTGATCACCCAGTTAAGGGGAGAGCATAGACCTATTGCCACAATCAAAGTAAGCAGATGTTCTTTTTAAAATCCAGATAACAATGAGCTAATCTAAGTGAAGATATTGTTTCACCAAAAATAGATTATTCAATTTTAACTGCAAAATTCATTGTTTGGTGACTATCCTAGATTGCTTCATTTTATCTAGATGTGGCTACCCTAGGATTGCTTCATTTTAAAACTTTAGAAAAAGAAACAAATTTTTTTCTACGAAATGCATCAGACTCAGAATTCTGTGATTTTGTTACAGTCTATATGCACCTGAACAGAAGTTGTATGCGCCAAAACATATATGTGCTAGAACATAGACTATATGCGCCGAAACAGAGACAATATGCACCTAAACAAAAAATGGATGCGCCTGAATAGACACTATATGTGCCTAAACAGAAACTATATGCGCCATAAGAAAATGTCAAAATAATTGCTTTAACAGTCACGAGATGCACTTTTATAATCACGGGATGCACCCTAACAGTTACGGGATGCGTACTAATAGTCACGGGATGTGCGTCGAAATTCTGCAAAATAAAAAGTTAAAGTTTCCAGATGCGCGTCAAAATTTTTTGAATGCGCCTAAACGCCAAAATTTTCCAAAAAGCCGATTCTAGAAAGCCGAAACTGTCAAAACAAACTTACAGAAAATGTTAAAGTTGTGGGTTCGAGCCCCACGGTGGGCGCCATTTAATGTGTGTATGAAATATTGGATTAATTAAATAGAAATCAAACATGTTAATTAAACATTAAAACGAAAAGCTAAAAAGAAACAGAATAATGCAAACCGTAATCACAGCTTCTCAAAACCGTCTTATCCTCCTCTAACTTCAGTGTTTTGTTGTTTTCCAAATAGATCTCAGATCAATGGATCAGGCTCAACAAAATGACAACTAAAGAACGAGATTCTAAATACAAAACTAAGCTGGATGCAAAAAGCTATGCTAAAATGAAAGATACTAGTGTGATATCGAAACTGTCATGAATGCAAATGCTGGTTGAGTGTATGTGTGTGTAAATGAGTATTCGAAGTGTAACCAAAGCTTGGATTTGCGTTGAAATTTATAGAGTTTTTGAATGGATATGATTGGCTGAATCGATCGACGGTCGGGATTAAGCTTGTTTCGAACGAACGGGGGGAGATTTCCGAAAGTGGAAGAGAAGGATGGAAGGTTTCCCTTTTCTTCAATTTCCGTCATTGAGTTTCGAAGGGAAACTTCCATTTCGAAAGATGGGTTAAAAATTTGGAAGGGGGAGTTAGCATGAGTTAGAAATGAAATTAAATAAATTTATTTAATTTAAAAGTGGAGATGAAAATGGAAACCCACATAATTAAATAACTCATATTTAATTATGTTTAAAAATGAAATTAGGGTGAGGAAATATTAAATAAAATATTTAATATTTAAATCGATTATGGGATGGAGAATATTCCATTATTCAAATATTTAAAAATATTTAAACTTTAGAACCAAATTATAATTAAATATAAATAAATTATAAAAATTTATTTAATTTAATTAAGCGGAGGGTAGAAATGTTAGTAATTAAATAAAATTATTTATTTAATTTAAGGTAGAAGAATTTAGAAGATGAACGATATAAATAAATAATTAAATTTATTTATATGTAGATGACATTAGAGGAATTAATTAAATAAATCATATTTAATTAATCAACAAGCTTAATCATGACCATTTTTAGACATATACAAATAAAGGTGCTATAATAAAAGACTGAGAAAGATGGTTGAAAGTGCAACTGTCAAAGTTGATGAGGACTTTATCAAGTCATCCAGATAATGCATCTATGATTCAGATGAAGACAACACATGTCAATTGAAAATCACTCAGACACCGAATCCACTTTAGATTATTCCATATGTTCCAGTGAAGCAACCTCAATTTGTTCTGGTAAATCAAGCCATTCAGGAAACTCAGACAAGTGCAGAGGCATAGACAAGTGGAAGTGTAGAAGAGAGATCTGATGAATTAGAAGCCCAAGTAAGTCCCAAAACTTCAAGGTATGTAAAGCTGAATCATTCTGAAAGTCAAATCATAGGAGATAAGAGTAAAGGAGTGCAAACTAGAAGAAAAATTGTAGAAGAATATTGTCTGATATCCAAGATTGAACCTAAGAGTGTCACTGAAGTCTATCAAGATGAACACTGGCTGGAAACTATGAAGGAAGAGCTGACATAGATTGAAAACAATGACACATGGCTATTGGTTCCTAGGCCTAAATACAAGAATGTGATTGGTACCAAATGGGTATTCAGAAACAAGTTGAATGAAGAAGGTGAAGTGGTCTGGAATAAAGCAAGACTGGTATGTAAAGGCTATTCTAAAATGGAAGGTATTGATTTTGAAGAAACCTTTGCCCCTATAGCTAGAATTGAAGCTGTGAGATTATTTCTTGCTTATGTTGCACATAAGAATTATAAATTCTATCAAATGGATGTGAAGTCTGCATTTTTGAATGGAGAACTAGAAGAAGAAGTGTACATTGAACAGCCGGATGGATTCCAACTAATAGACAAGGGAGATATGGTTTGCAAATTGAAGAAAGCTTTGTATGGACTTAAGCAAGCCCCTAAAACCTAGTACGCTAGATTGGAAAAATATCATGATAAGGAATTTATTATAGAAGTTTTTTTTATGATATCATTTTTGGAGGAGATGATAATCTATGCATGAAGTTTGCTGATGAAATGAAGAGTGAATTTGAGATGAGCATGATTGGTGAAATGAAGTTCTTTTTGGGTTTACAAGTTACACAATTGGACCAAGGGATTTTCATATCTTAGTCTAAATATGTGAAAGAGCTACTAAAGAAGCTTGGAATGGATGATTCCAAACCTGTTGGTACTCCCATGGAGACCAGATGTAAGCTATCATGGAATGATGATTCTCCAAAGGTTAATAAAACTTGGTATAGATCAATGATTGGCGGATCGTTCTACTTGACACAAACTAGACCAGACATTATGAATTTCGTATGTATGGTTGCTAGATTTCAAGCTGATCCAAAGGAATCACATGTGACTATTGTCAAAATAATTTTCAAATATCTTAAAGGAACAATTGACTTTTGACTTTGGTATCCCAAGGATGATGATCTTACTTTGTGTGCATACACTGATGTGGATTGGGCTGGTGATGTAGATGACAAGAAAAGTACTAGTGGTGGTGCTTTCTTCCTAGGGAAGAAGCTGATATCCTGGTTGAGCAAAAAGCGAAATTCAATTTCTCTATCCACTATTAAAGCAGAATACATTGCTGCTGCAAATAATTGTACTCAAGTGATATGGATGAAACAGATGCCGAGAGATATCAGAGTGATATATGAAGAGCCTATTTCCATATACTATGAAAATTCAAGTGCAATAAACATCTCAAGGAATCTGGTACTACACTCTAAGACTAAGCATATTTCAATTAAGTTTCATTCCTTTAGGGAGAAAGTGAATGAAAAAGAAGTCAGACTAGAATATGTACCTACCAAAGAACAAATTGTAGATATATTTACTAATTCATTGCTAAAGGATGCTTTTGAGTATCTTAGAGGGATGTTAGGGGTAATCACCCCTCCTGATAAGAACTAAAGATTCATTTATTTGCATCAATCTGAGAGCTTCATTGCTATATTCTGATCCAAATTGATGTTTTTGTGGTTGCTACTCAGGGGGAGTAGTTAGATGTGCAGATATGTGGTTCAAAGTGTGTGCATGGAAATTTCATGGTTACCTTTGCCATTGATGTCAAAGGGGGAGAAGTGTATTGTGAAGAATTCTTGAGAAGCAAAGTTCAGTTGAGAGAAGTACAGAAGAAATCAATGTGTTGGGTTGATGGTATTTTTCACATCATGTGTTGCCATCAATGTCAAAGAGGGAGATTGTTGGATGTTGTGTATATGGTTGTTGATATGTGGTTGTCATTGATGTCAACAATATTAGCATTTGGTGAATTGAAGACTGTATATGTCGAGGATATTGAGAAAATTGTAAAAGAAAGTATTCTTGGTTCCCAATGGAACTGTGCAGGTCAAGAAGGTGTTGTGTATTGTATGTTAAAGATTAGCTTATGTGGATTTATGGGTCTAATGTTGAATGTTTCTAGATCATCTATTGGAAGTTTCAGAGGTCTGCGTGAAGTTTTGAGTATGATGTGGTCTGACAATGTGTTGTTTGTCTTTGTCAGTCTTCCTGAATGAAGTTTGTGTAATTCTTGTTTTCTCAGTTGTTGTGGATGCTTCTCTATTGTTTCTTGGTGTTATATGGTGTCTCTAGATCATTCTCTATCTTTGTGGTACATCCACATTATTTGGAAGAGTTCATGGTTGAAGATATTTTTGTGCATGTTTTATTTTTCTTGTTCCTAGCTGACATGTCGTTGGTAGCGTGTTGTGGATCTTCAAGGTGAAATTAATCAAAGTATTCTTGTGTTGGAGATATTAATTCAGGTTTCCACTATGTTGTGGCTGACCTTCATGGATATGCATTAAAAGTTTATTTGTAAATTTGGGCCGACATTACAAATATATATTTTTTCTTTGGCCAACAAAGAGGTGATGAAATTTCATGTAGCGGATATATAAGGGCAATTAGTTCATTGTTGGTGAAGATGCTTCGTGTGCTCCTATGTGTGTATGTGTGAATATCATTTGATTGTTGAGAAGAGTGTGAAGAAGAATGTGCGAAGTGTGAAGAACTGTTGAGCTTAATTGGAGCTGTAATCAGGCTTGTGAAGAAGCTATTTTCTCAATTCACAAATCTTGGATGGTTTTAATCCAAACTCTATTGTTGGACAGTGAGTCCTCTTTTGTAATTGAGCAATGAGCTCTAGGCAGTGTGCCTGAATGCATGTGCATTCCCCTTATTGTTTCTTTTATACTTCTAGCAGAGTAGAATCTTGTGGACTAACATCCACCATGGTTTTTCCCCAATAGGGTTTCCACACAAAAACAAATCTTTGTGTTCTTTGTCTCTCTGATGTGTTGATTTTTTATGGTTAATTGCTTATTCATCAAATCTAAGATTAAGTTAAGATTTAAGAGAAGAGTTTTAGTTTCTATCACAACTGATTCAACCCCCCCTCTCAGTTGTGTGTCCTTGTTGTGCCAACAGAATTCTGTGGTCAATGTGTATGATTCTACCTAGGTGTTGATGTCTAAGGATAGGGGTAAGGCCAACCTTTTCCATGAGGTGTCTCATGAGGAGGATCCTCCGTTTGGTTCACATCAAGGCAGGGGTGTGTTTTGGGGAGCTATGGATTTCTCACAAGTGTTTGTTTTGGGTAAAGAGGGGGCAAATATCTTGTTCAATTTGCTGATGTGGCTCATGCAAGAGGTGTAGGACCTCTGCAACAAGCATGACACTATTGCTCATTGCAACATTTCCACTCTATGTAGTCTCAAGGATAAGGATTCTATCTTCAGGTTGACAAGGTCTTTAAATTCCAGTGTTAGTTGTGTGGTGGACGAGCTTGCTAATTTGAATAATGATTATGGATTGAGGATGGATTTGTTGGAAAAGAAGAATAGGAAGATCCAAAAGGACTTGGATACGATTATCAACATTAGCAGGGAGAAGTTGGAGGCCTCAAATGAAGGTATGGTCTTCCTCAACCAGAAAGCAAAGGAATGGACTGCAGAGGACTGCTTGAAGAACATGTGACTAAGGAAATGGGGGAGAGTGTTGTCATGGAACTGCACACCATGGAGTTGGATGTTGGACCGAGTGAACGTACCCAAAGTAAAACAAAGAAAGGAAAAATGTTCCTTGGTCATGATGTTGAGGAAATCATGGAGATGCATGATAGGCTGACATCTAAGGATCTAGAGGTGGCAAAGATGCTCAAATAACTTCTCTAATGGTCATGTGGTTTGTTCTACTATTTTTTTTTTAGCTTTGGTTTTTTGCTAATGGTCTGCTAATGTTCTGGAAATCAACTTGTTTTTTGGTTTGTTGGGTGGGCAGTCTATTGTTTCATCTTTTCTACCACTATCTCTTTTTGTACAAGGTTTCAGGCACCCTTCAAAACTTGTTTTTCATTAATCAAAAACATGGTAAATGCTATATATGTAAGAATTGATTGACAAGATAACCTCTAAAATTTTTAGAAGCTATCTCTTCATGATATTCTTGGGTAAAAGTACAAAACTATGTCACACTTTTATAAAGGAAATAGCCAACACCAATCCAACATTAAAATTTGAATCACTAACAAGTGACATATATGTTTTTATTTTTTTAAATGATGTAAACTAATAAAATGTGTATTTTTTAGTTTATTTTATTTTTGTATTTTTAGAAAAAAATAAAATTTAAATAGTTTTCTAGAGATTGACATGATAATTTAGTTGCTGATAAAATGTTGAAAAATGAAGTTACATGAAATGTCAATCTTTATATAGTAAATTTTATTTTTTCCTTCAAACCTTTTTTGTTTATTTATAACTTGAAACTTTAGTGCATGGATATTTTTTTTCCAATTTTCATAATACACAAATTTTTAAATAAATATCAAAATGTGTGTGTATTAGAACACAATTGTTTCTATTCAACA
>VDFB02278244.1:0-16439 GCA_007258455.2 Sequoia sempervirens | reverse complement strand
GCTGAGAGCACCTCGAGGAGACATCTTCAGGTCGGCGAGACTTTTCACCGAGCTCAAAACACTACGCCAAAGGGAGAATCCCTCAGCGTGACTAACAACCATCGGCGAGACATCATCCCGATGGCACCTCATTTTGCCGAGACCTCTCCCGGGACCACCATTCCATGTCAGCAAGACCATATCGGGTCGGCAAGACTTCCCATTGAAGCCATCTTGTTTCGACGAGAGCTCACTTCATTTTAGGGAGACATTGCTTGGTCGGCGAGACCTTTCGCCGAGCTCACAACTTTCGCTGAGACTTCCCTGTGTCGATAGGAAATCTCCCCGAGACCACAACCTTATCCCAAAGGCACCATCCTTTCGGTGAGACATCACTCGGTCGTCGGGACCTCATGCCAAACTTAAATCTTTCCCCGATGTCATTTCATTTCGGCAAGAGTCCACCTTGTCGGTGAGACCTTACCTCAAAGCCAAGCCCTTTTGCCAAACTCAAACCTTTCAGCGAGACTTTAGCATGTTGGGGAGACATATTAAAACCTGCGGCGATCAAGATGTCTGTGCGACTGGTGTATTTTAAATGAGTAGAACCCGCTGCTAGTCGGCAAGACATCTAAAAGGTCTCAGCGACCTTCTTGAGGAATTTTATGCCAAACTGGATTGAGGCATGCCTTCCAACTGACTTCCTTGAGAGATATCATTGGGTGTATGATTTAATCCTACACAACAATGTCCCCATTTGGCCTTCATGAACATTTAAAACATAGATTGCCTCGCCTGATTAAGCCTGTAGGTGAAAATCAGGTAATAGTTAGTATTCTAAAATAAGCTGTTGTTTGCTATTAGCATCAAAAAATCCTTTTGAAAGATGCATCTAGAAAAGAAGTTTTGTGTGACTACACTCATTATGTTGTGGATCTTTGTGATGATGTTTATGCTTGTGTTGAAGAAAAGGAAGTATTCAATTCTTTAGTTGCTTGTGTTGTCAATTAATCTCATAAAAGGAGAAGAACAAAGAGGCTGAAGTTTAGCCATGTTCAAAATTCTAAAAATGACATCAATATTTCTTCTAGTTGGTGTATGGATGTCCAAAAGTTCATGTGATGCAAAAATCCCTAAGGAGATGACATCTGAGTGTGCATTGTTCTTTGATAAAGGATACCATTATTGTGCTTTCCCGAGTGCATGTTATAAACCAACAAAAAAGTATGTGAAGAATAGTTGGAAGAAAAATAAGCTTGATGCACTTGGTTATGAGTTAAAGGAGTTGTCAAATTGCTATGATCTTGATTACACCAGGCTCTCTAATGAGGAGCTTCTTCTTTAACTTAAGCATTCTAAAATTCCTGAGTATTAGAGTTAAGAAGATGTGATGAATAATTATTTTAGATGTCTTTGTTTCAAGCTTAAATCCATGGATGATGTAGCAGAGTATTGGACAAGGTTAGGTCCCTGTATGGAAAGATATAGTTTTACTTTGGGGTTCTATTATTGCTGCTAGTTCATGAGAAATTATCTAGGGAATGTTTCTTCATAGTTTCCTTTTCTTGTGTAGGGTTCAAAAGGCTGGAAAGGCCGTTAGAAAAAGAGCCAAGGTGAAAGGTTTCATTATAAAAAGGATCAAAGTGAAAGGAAAGCATATGACAATGGGAAAGAAAGGAGGATAGACAAGCTGGCATACAAAGAGAACTAGAAAGATTAAAGTGGAAGGAAACAATATTTACTGCCATTAGCTCCAAACAACTAGTTAGAAGCATTCAACTAGATAGTGGGATTCCATTACAGTCTACTGCAAAAGTTTGAATTATGATTACATTTAATGTTGTGGAAAAAGATGGTGATGGATGCATATAACAAGTGGATGACTGTGGGTTATGATCTTATCCAATATATAAAAAAAGGCATTGAAAAATAATTTTATTGAAGGAGTATGCCATTTTGGAGTTCATGGTGCTATCAGAGATGACTATAATCTTATCCTTTTGAACCCTTGTCATCGTGACATAAGTGAAGGAGGTGCAAAATCCTCCCAAATTTTAGAGCTTGTTAAGCTTCTTGTAAGTTCTAGAGTTGTAGTGGGGCCTTGCTACAAGTCTTCAAAGATAGCTCATGGTGATGTTGGTAATGGTTATAAGTATATCCATCCAGTGGATAACAAGAACCTTAATTTGGATGCAAATCATGGTGATAGGGAAAGTAGGGATCAATGTGCCCTGGGATGAGAAGATAATGGAAAAAAGGGAAGCTAAATATGATAGTATATAGGCCTATATACTAAGAATAGGGAGTCTAATGACAGTTATATCTAGCTTTCCATGAAAAAGAGATCCAATAATAGAAGACATGATGATTGCCTTAACGACAATACATGAGGAGATACAGTCAGGTGAAAATGAGGACAATCATATTACCTTGTGTTGGTTCTTTTCTTGGTATAGGCTTGTATGATATTTTCTTTGATGTTGTTTCATGACACCATTAACAGAGGATAGTGGAAAGTGATAGTCTCAAGAAAATAACAGTCAAAAGGTGGTTGACAATGTTAGTAAAGAGTTGTACATAGAATGAAATCTAAGGAGATATGAAGATGGTGCCATGATTGAAGGATAGAGTATGGCTAGGATAGAATATAGGAACTAGAGATGCATTCATCAATCATAATCTAGGGTCAATGATTGAACAAAAATATTCATTTATATAACCAAAAGCATACATAGCAAAGCATACTTTAGTAATCCATGAATAAACAAAGTGAGCCCATATATTGCATTAGAAATATTAGAATCAAATACACTTTGATAATGTTTTGCAATTGTTGCATGCATCAACTAACTAATACAACACCAAGCAAGAAAATATTGCCTTAGGAACAAGTATGGCATACCAATGCCCTAAATTCACCTAGACACACATGAAGACACTTTTGTTATGAAGAGACTTTATAATCTGGCATCTTCCCTTGACCTATAATATATGTTGACATGAAGAAACTAGGATTGATCTACATTAGTTGATGCCCTAGAACATGTGTGATCAAAATGGAGAACAACTCTATAGCAACGCATAGCCCAAAACCAACCAAACCCCTTAGTATAGCAAATCTATACATATATGCCACTAAGGGTAGCTCTAAGGCTAAGAAGTCAATCCAAGTGTCAAAATTTGGAACACCAAAGCATTTACAATACCAATTCAAAATAAAAATTGGAAAGAATTACATATGACAACACAATCCAAAGGGAATCCTCAAAATAGTTGACTCTAACAAAAAGAGGGCAAGAATGCCCTCATGAACAAGTTCAAAGGACTTGCACACTATACTCTCACATTGGGATCTTATTCAACATTAAGATCTAGAGTAGAACCACATAATGAAGGCCAAGACATGAGCAAAGACAACCATAACAACCATATTGGGCATTAATCTCTCTACAACCACCACCAAGCATAGTTAGCAAGGAATGGCGGCTGCAACACTCCACTACATATAATAGCAAACCAAAATGAGTCCTTGGAACATCACACAAGGAGCATATTGAAATCACCCACCAATTGTGGCCACTAGTGTGATTAAAATCCCCATCACCTTTGAAAACCATCTACGAAGAGCCAAATTTTTGCATAGGTACTTGAAAATGCATTGTGTAGGAACATTGAGTTAAACCATATAAGTTTGGTTTTGAACCAACAGTTTAGATCATGTTGGAGTGATGCACTATGAATTAACAACTTAGAAGAAGCCAAACATACACAAGAAGCTTGGAGGATATATGTTGAATAGTCAAGGGAGGATACCAAGACATTAGGTCCCACCAAGGGTAATGTGTCACATACTGATTGGGCCACACATGCCTAGGAACTACCATGTTCTTCAAACAAGTGCCACATGAAACTTGTCAATAGGCCACTATAAGAAGCACATTTCCATATAGGTAGAATATTGGGTCTACCATTTCCATTTGGTGACAAGTGGAAAACCATCATACAAATTTAAGTGTGCATGAGATGGAGAACCAAAGATAGTGTCAACATAGGCTCTAGTTGGGGATGAGGATCACTTGTTGACACTACAAGAATCCATGAACTCTAGGTGGTAGATCAAAAAATAAAAGGAGTGGGGAATGACCATAGTAAAACAAAAAAATGCATACGAAAGAAGTATATACATGAATAAAACATAGATACACAATGAAAAAAAAGAAGGGAAACTCGCATGCAACATAGACATATAGTAGAGAGAAACTGCATAAATTGTGCCATTATAGAAAATCAATGCAAGACAAGGCTCGCATACCAACTCATGGCCTATGACCACAAGGAAAATTGATAACCTATGTACATTTGATTCAAGATGTAGTAACCTATGGTTTGAGTTTTTAAAACCATTTAGATGAAAGTATTTTAAGGGGTATTTTCAACTCCGTAGTTCTTGTGACAAGGTTAATTGTCAGGACTAACAATACCAATATTTGGTGACCATTAAAGGTGATTCAAGATCTTATTGTTATAAGATCTTGTATCCCAAAGTATTTAAACTTAGGTTTATCAAATCAATGTCTAAATTTGTGTCTTAGAGTAAAGACAAGGTCTTATTCACCTGTTATGTAATATCATAAAGTTCACTCTTGTTAGCTTGATTGCTACGATGATTTACACATATTTTAGCAAGTGTTCATAATATCTACTATTCTGTGGGTAGTGCTCAGTAATTCAAACACAGGGAAGTCCATACTAAGATAAAAAATTTCACAAACAGTCTTCAATTTGTGGATGCAGTGATAGGGTTCAACAATAAAGGGTGTATAAAGATTCCATGATGACAATTAAATGCACAAAGAGAAAGGACTGTCATAACAAAGGCAAAGTAAAATGGACTTTTCTTATCAAAACACCATGAAAAGGCAATAAGCTATAGCAAGAGTGAGTATTATGCATGATGAGGCTACATTCAAAAGATAGTTGGTAAAGAGCATGAATAGGAGATCATTGAAGTATTCATGAATTAAAATAGTCAAGGGGTTAAACATTCAGTTTGATGACACTTATCATCATACAAGTCATAGGCCTACATGCAAGCAATTATTTACACAACATAAGCAAATGAATCAAACATCCTTAAAATGACATGAGAAATGGAAGGGCATAAGAAGGAAATCGAGCTCTTGAAACATCAAGTGGAATACTACAAGGATGCAAGGTGTGACATAGGTGATTTCATGGAATATACATTAGAAATCCACGATGACTTGACCTTGGTGCAAAAGGAGTTCTACAAGGATGTGTTAGATCTATAGGATGCCTACCAAGATGCATCAAAACATTCTTACATGTTAAAACAATGGCAACATCGTGAGGAAGGATGAAAAAGATGCATGTGGATCACTTAGTAGAATGGCAACATGAATTCAAGGAAGCACTTAATGAGATACCATGTTTTAGAGAAAAGAAGATAAATCAAATCAACATGGGAATAAGTTACTCAAATGATACAACTCATAACTTAAATGAGGACACTTAAGAGATATTAAAAGACCATGGTCATTAATTAAAAGATGTGATGAAAATAAGGCATGAATGTCACTCACTGCCCTTTAAGGCAAACAATATTTTTTTCCTCAACGTGAAATAATGGGACAATTGATCTAGGGCCAACAGAGAAGCACTTTAGAACTCATCCTACGCATCAATAAACAACTCAACACAAGAAATGAAAATTGACATATTAACACAACAATATCCAACTAAGTTATTGAAAGTCAACTATTGATTCCTCGTTTTCCATCCATATTACAAAATCGGTCCACTTTTTGCTTTGTAACATTTCCTTTTCAAATTGTTTTGGATGGCGGCCATATTTCTCCTCTTGTCAAAACATGGCACATGAACTAGTTAAACTAATTAATATGCAATCATTTAATTTTTCCTAGGAAATAAAAAAATATCATTTAACATATTAAATATACTTACAAATGTACAGATCAAGGCTTGTAAACCTTTCTAGCCACTATGATGCGTGGCACAAAATTTGTTAAGCCTAGCCTTGGAGGCCTTGTCCTGAAACATATACTAATTCAATTTAACTATGCACAAGTAAAATTAAAAATTGTTTAATAAATTTGATATAATCTTGTGAGAAAATTCAAATACCTATGTACTCTGCTCACTAGACTTCCTTTGCGCATCATACTTCTCATATGCTCTTTCCATACTTTCACACTTACATCAATTGACCTTTTTTTAAGCCTTAGCTCGGGAGGGAGTTTTTTATCTTCTTTGTTTGGTTGCACTAAAATCTCTTGTAGTTTTGAGACATTCATAGCTTTAACTTCTTTACAGACCAACCTGTGCCAAATTTAGTCTCCATTTCATGGATAACTGCTTTTTGCAGGTGCATGGGTATCTTTGAGAATGACAAATGTAGATGGTCTTTGAACCGTTGAAGGCATGATTCCTATGACCTATTCACAAATGTTTTTCCAGCATCTCTCATTCGGACTTCCCTTGAAACCACATTGTATTCTACCATGGTATTGTAGCTACCAATGCAAGATGCAAAACATGGTGTGGTGGAAGAAGTCAGTGTCCTAGGAGTGGCTGGGACATTGGAAGTCTCTACTCCATGTTCCACATTCTTAGAGCTTATTTTTATTGATTTCCTCCTAGATCTTTTGCTCGATCCAGGACTGGTTGGGGAATCAATTGATTCCCTTTGACACGGTTGATTTGTTTGCAATGTTTGAGGGGATTTCTAGATCATTTTTCTATGTATTTGGCAAGCATTGTCAAGTCCACACCATCCAATTTTTTCATTGCCTCTACCCCCAATATGGAAGCCAATGCCTCTTTATCTTTTTCAGTCTCATGCCCCTATATATATATATTTAAATTAGATTCCTTCTTTTAAATTTAGAAATAAAAAACTAAAAACTAAAAATTAAAGAAATAATGGAAACATTTACAAATTTATAAATTGACAATGAATTACCTCATTGTGACTAGAGTCTACTCCCTTTGTTCCCTTCCCTCTTTTGCTTGACATTTTGAGGCGACCTAGGGAAAATTATTTTTGTCCAGTCTGTGGAGGCAAATGAAGTACACATTGCCAGGTATGAAACAATTTCCTATGAATCAATGTGAAGGCAATCAAATCCACTAATAATGAGATTTTACACAGTTCAATGATGCCATAATTTATATCAAATCTAATTGAAATCAACAAGACACATAAATTGATCATTCAAAACGAAATCCCTAACTCACTCGTGATGCCTTAATTTATATCATAGTTTGAATATACACAGTGAATTCAATAATGACCATGTTGAAAGCCCTACTTGGTACCAAATCATAAATGACAAACCATTCAAAACCCACACACAAAGGAAATGGAACAAGCTCGAATTCATAATTTCAATACAAAACACAAGACACACCTTGAATCACCATTCAAAAAATAAATTGGTTGAAACCTTCATTGCACATGATAGTGAAATGGCAAGGAATTCATACCTTGATTTGGGAAATCGAAAGTGAAGCACATAGGTTGCACCCAATGAAAACTGTAGGTTGATGATGAAAGGAATCCACACACAATACGCGCAAACCCTAGCCTTCAATTCATCAAAATACTCAAACGTTCTTCAGACAGTGTTTTTCCCTTTTTTCTCCTCTCTTCCTTCGCACGGCGTTTTTCTCCTCTCTTCCTTCGTGTGGCGTTTTTCTCCTCTCATCTCTTCCTTCACACAAGAAGTTTTTATTTTTGATTTATTAGTCGGCATAGCTAACACCAAATTTAGTGCTGACTTTAGCCCAAAATGTAATCTTTTTAGGGGACAAAAGGCAACAAAAAGTGCACGTAATTTAGTGCCTAACAGTTCCAATTGATGTATTTTGCTTGGAAGAGACATTTTCTTATTATTTCATCTAATATAATAATATTAAATAGTTTTCACTATTTAATTTTTGAATTTTAAGTAGGATGCATGATATAGAAATAGATAATAATTGTATTTTTGAATAGAGAGAAATTTGGACTACTAGTAGACATGACAACCCAATTTGCATAGAGGTTCAAAGGCTTGACATTAAGGGTGGAGGGAGTTTGCATGTTCACCTTCAATATTTATGTTAGATTAATAAAATTATATTTTTTCTTCAATTAGTTTCATTTTTTTCTAAAAACTCAATTACCTTGAACTCTAAACCCTAAAATCTAAATGATAGACATGAAAAATATCAAACCCTAAAATATAAACTCTATACCCCAATTATTTACCACATGAAAAATTTTGAGCTAATTTTTTGAATATGCATAATTATTTTTACCTTTATGTATCAATATAGGTTTTGTCATCTCAATTTATATCAAGAAAAATAGAAAATGGAGTCTAAATCCAATCCATAAAAAAATTACAAGTCAAAATTTATTAGCATTGATTCAAAGTATTTTTTACTTCATTATACTTACATCATCATTTTGGTAAGAACAACATTTTTGCTTTATTGTCTTTGATCATTCTCTAAGTAGTTGACTTGTTATCCTTATTGAGTTTGACATAGAGAATAATTATCTCATTTTGTGTAGAGAAGGATGTAAAATTCGCAATAGACTGATGATGAACATTCAAGAATTTACAAATATCAAATATTGTCCAAATCAAATTCACAAGTGCATATTCAACCCCACAACTACGTTGGTGGCAACAATAATACCTTAACAAATTCTAAAACATTCATCCAAACATCACTTAATTTATTATACCTTGTCAAATCATTTATAAACATCTATCATAACATATCTAAGCTAAATTTATAATTAAATCCAAAATTTTATATCATAAAACATTTAATTTAATACATTTTTCATTCCCAAATTTTTATTTAAAATATATTCTAAATGCATATGTTATATATATATATATATAAGTAGAAAATGATAAGCTAAATGAAAATTTAGAGATTGTTTAGCTCTTGATGATAATGATAGTGGATATAATAAAATGAAATTGTAGATGTATTCTAAAACATTCTTAATTCTTTTAACCCTACATTGTAATTGAACATGATCACTTTTGTGATCTTGTCTTTCTCTTTCATAATTGAGTCTTATTTGCAATCATCTTATTTATATCAATTGTCGATTCTCAAATCTTTTGCCTTTGATGTGACTATTGAATTGTGCCTAAAACAATATTGAAAAAACACCTTTGGTAGCTTTCTTTACTAAAATTAAGTGTCAAATTGCCTTGGACCCAAGTCATCAAGTACCTTGTTTCACTATTTGCATGAGGAAATTTTGACCATACAATTTTTTTTTATTACAAGTACTCCTCTAGAATGTTCTTTGATAGCTCTATGATAATTTGAATGAATGTTATGAGATGTTTCTAAATGTCTTATGATCTGAAATTAAGTAAGAAATCTTGGATGTTAATTTGATAGTTTTCATACAAAATCCCACAAGCAATAGTTCAAACAAGAGTTGACTCAAAAGTGAAAAGAAACTTAAATATTATGACTTTGCATTCCAACCAAAAAAAAGGAACCAAGAATATATGTTATTACAAGTGCATATTGTTAATTTTAGGATCAAAATTTAAATAAGCAGAAATAGAACAATTTTAAATAATAGAACACAACATATACCCTAGGAAAACCCTCCTTCTTGAGGGAGAAAAACCCAGCAACAATATATCAACTATATATTAAATGAGCCAACAATAAGATGCTGTACAATGCGGCCAATCTCAAGGCCGATTAGGTGCAATAATAACAACACCTCACTATATACAAATAAGTGCTCAATGAATAATGATAATCTTCAATGTTGATCTGCTGTAAGTGAAGTGAACTCCTGATGAAGTGCGAATTTGCTTGAATAATAATATCAAATGATCATAGAGAGAGCAACACCCTCTATAAATACTAGTCGATATTCCCTTCACCAACCAATGTGTCCTTTCAAGATAAGTCGACCTCTTACAAAATGATGTGGCTTTACAAAGGTGGCGAATCATTTCATTTATGTCAACTATCATAAAATATAATTAATTAATGGAAGCACCTCTTTCTCAAAAGTAGGCTTCAAATAAATGAATAGCCATGACTATATGAATTTATTTGATTATTAATTATATCGATGGAAGAGTGAGGCCCATAGCTACAACATCAACACATATTCTCTTGATTTTTAAAATTCAAATTTAAATTGAGGACACATACTAACCTTCTTACTTGATCATTGTGTGTTGATTTAATAAATTTAAAATGTTTTGTTTTTAACCTTTGTAGTTGTATTGAAAGGGGTAAACCTAATCCATTTTAAGACATCTAGAATCAAGGAATTAAAAAAGAATCTGACAAGAACATTCAAGTTACATTTATTAGCATTGATTCAAAGTATTTTTTACTTCATTATACTTGCATCATCATTTTGGAAAGAACAACATGTTTTGTCTAGTGTCTTTGATCATTCTCTAAGTAGTTGACTTGGTATCCTTATTGATTTTGACATAGAGAATAATTATCTCACTTAGCAATGTCTAGCATAGTCACAACTTCATTGAACCTAGAGCTAAATACCATTATTTTTATTATTTAATTTTGAGCATTTATTTTAGTGGTGTTATTACTCTCAACTCTTTATCCTGGGAAAGTTATATTATTTATTCATTTTGATTTAATTAATTTACTTGGGATATTTATGTGAGGCATGTTATTTTTCCTTACATAAATTCATGAACCAAACATTCTTAAGCACACTTAGGTTTCATCCTTAGAGTTTATCCTTCTACATTAAGGTTATAAATCTAACATTTTAAAGTAGATATGATTCATTTTATACTTTATTAGGGCTTGAATGCACCCCTTATCTATGTTTCATTGCTATTATCTTGATTAGGGTTTAGGAATTTCTTGTGTAATCTCTTTGATCCCACTAACCCACCCTTATTTAATTTATTATTGATAGATCATTCATCATGTATTATCATATATATTTGTCTATTGCCTTTATCCATGCATATATTACATATTTTGACATGTTTTTACACTTTGTTAGATCTCATCATTCCATCCTTGATTAGATCTCATCATTCCATCTTAAAGTAGGTTTCAATCAAGAACAAGGAATCCAATCTCTAGTTTTCAAAGAGAAAATATCTACGGTTTTAATGAATTTGTGGAAGAAGTGTAAGGTAGAGAACCAACTAAAATTATTACTAATAGGTTTTCTTTCATCGAGGATAAAAAGGGACCATGGAAGGGGTGTTCAACTAAAATTATTAGTAATAGGTTTTATTTGTAGTCAACTTGTAAATAAATGTCTTTTTGATGTGAATTTGTAGTCGTCTTGTAATCATAAGATTTGAGCTCTTGTTGTCAAGATTCCGTGTGTAAACTTTTTGTGAAGAGCAAAATGTTGCAATGTCCTATTTTGTTTTTCATAGTGAGTCTTAATGAAAAGCGAGCCTATTAACAAGATAATTTCAACAATATTCTCTTGGTGCATAGTTGTTATGTGACTATTGTCATTGTTGTGTATTACAGGATCCAGAGGAGGCCATGGAGAGAGGACGTGGACGATGTAGAACTACTAAATCACAAAGAAGAAAGTGGGTGGAAATAGATATGACAACAGAATCTGCAGATACAATAGAGGTAAGAAGAGAAAGCAACCTCAACCAAAGGAGGAAGGTTTTTATGAATTCACTAATGCTACAACATAGAGGAGATAAAGTAATTTTTTTGTCCATGAGGCCTCTGAGGTCAAAATTATTGGTTGAAAATGCATAGGAATGGTGATTAAATGTGATTCTATGATCAAGGGAAAAGTTTGAAAATTAGGATGGCCAAAACATGATATCAATATGTCAAATACATGACTAAAGTGAGGTTTTGTTTTGGATAGCATATTCGTTGAAATAATATAATTGGTGTACTAAACATTATTTACTATGTTGTGTATTATAGGGGCAAGACGAGGCCATGGCAACATATCGTGTCATATCAAATGAGGACACAACGAATGAAGTGGGACATCAGGTACTCAAATTTTTACTTAACTTAGAAAAAAATGATCTAATGGAATTTTGTGATATGTCCATCTTTTTTCATAGTATTATTGAAATTTATAATGTATTATCCAATCTTGACATAAATTAATGCATGTTGTTGATTATTTTAGATGGAGATTGGAGAAAATGTAGAGCTTGAGCATTCAACTAGCAAAAGAACAAGATATGTACGTGGACGTGGACCTAAAATTGTTGAATCGCGTAGAGGACAGTGGGTGGAAGAGGATATGACAATGGATCCTGCAGACACAACAGATGATTGCATCGAACAAGAGGTTGGTCAGGACTATAGTACATGGGATGAATACTTTGAGAAAATTGTTGTTTGTGGATGTTATGTATGTCGTGGAAAGAAATAATTCAAATGAGCGATTGTATAAAGACATTACATATATGATGAGCTTCTAGTCGGTAGTATTACTCCTACAATCGATTCAAATCCAATAAGAATTATGGTAAGGAATTTTTCAATTTGATATAAATAACATGTATACTTCGTTTAAACATTGTTTTATATTATTTAAATAACTAATTTTTTTCTTAATGGATACTTGCAGGATAAAGTTCTCGGTTTAAAGTTTCCTGGATCACTGACTTCAAACCTAGAGGGAAATGATCATTTATTAGATGATACATCTAACAAAATTATGTGCCAATATACCAGCTTGGAAGATGAGGAATTGATGAAAACAATTAACAGAACAAGAACCGGTTTAAAGATGCATAATTTGCTTAAAGACAAAGGGAAGGTGGACTACATACCTTATGAGAATGAATGTGATGGAGATGATGACTTTCCCTTGAGTTTGAGATCAATTTACAAAGAGACATTTGATCATCGACTATATTGTGCTTGGCCTAGTGATCAACAACTACCTAGAGTGTGCGAGGTGTTTCAATTTTGGGGATATAGCTACATGATACAACCCTCCAATATTCATGGAGAAAATATAGGCCTCTTTATTGTCCAAAATTTACATGTGGGATCTAAACATAGAAAAAATTTAGAACAAAACACTAGGAGATTAATGCCATATTATGGTCCATCATATTATAGTGGTGAATGGAGAAGGCTAGCAGAATATAAGCCTAACATGTCAACATATGGTCTAAATTCGAATATGTATACACATCGTATCCAATTAGAAAGTGGAAAAGAAGTGAATAGAGGTCATCTTATGTATATAGATGGATGTGCATAAACACACAAAAATATTACAGGATTTATAAATAGTAGTAAGGGAAGGGACCCTACTGTAAGACCGAATTGTCAATTTGTTGAGGTTATAAATGATAAAGATGGAGATATGGAAAGAGAGGATGATTGGTGCAGGAGCACCTACACCTCATCTTCCAAGTAGGTTTATTTGATGATGAATGGGATCAGTAGATTCATAGGAGAATTTTGAGTCTTTTGTCATGGATAAGGTCTAATAAGACCATTAGTTATGTTATAGGTTGAGTTTTTGGGTTTGAGAGTCAAAGTGTTGGAAAATGGTGTTCTTGCACTTAAGAACCTTTGTAGCCTTTGATGGAAATTTAGTAAGATTGTACAAGGATGGTGTATTTTTAATGTAATAAGGTTGTTTTTAAGCCATTAGTATGGTTTTAGAGAAGTCTAGGAGTTTCAATGCATTTAAAAAGGTCAAAAGTTAAAACATTGCCTTGTATGGAAAGTGATGGTAACAAGCTTGTAATGGTGTGATTATGCTCCCAACGTTCATTAAACATTTGAAAATTAGTTGAAAAGTTAGTTGGTCATTGTTTGAGCCTAAGGAATCCTTTAAATGGTTGGGAACCATCGATTTCAATGTTGGGTGTTGAAGGAAAATAATTACAAATAAAGAAACTATGTTTTATTTACATTTTTCCTATTTTTTTTCTCATTGTACAAAACTGTATGGGCACATACAGTTAAATTATGAAGTGAAATATCTTCCAAGTTTTGAATGAATGTAGTAACTTTGTTTTGTGTCTAGTTTGAGGGTATTTGGTGGTGATTTGCTTAAAAAAATTCACTTTCTTGTAAACAACCGGTATACCTTGTCTTGGGGGTTTGTGAACTTAAAATGGTGTAAAAGGGCCCTTACACTTTATGTAGCCACTGTAACTTGTGTAAGGGGCCCCATGGAGTCTATTGTATATATAGAATGCATGACTAGAGCGTAGGGACAGGAAAAAGGAGGATGTGTCAGCTGTCCTTAAGTATTTTTGTGGAGAAAAGCATGTGAATGAGAGGTTTCAGTCTAGGGTTTATCAAAATCTATATGGGAGTCTTTTTTTTTTAACTTTTAAGCATGAGTGAGGTTAAAAAACTGTGTTTGAGTTGGTTTTAGGGCCTGGGAGATTGTGGATGCATTAGATTCAATAAACCCTCATGTTTTGCACCTAAAGCAAGGGTTTTCTGATTTGCCATGTATTGGTCCATACAAGTGGGATATTTTTGTGGTTTTGGTGGTTTGAGGATATATAAATTTCTTCCCCAAGGTTTGAGAGAGATTGGAGAAGTTTGAAAGGTACTCTCTTTGTAAAAGAGGCCTAATTCACTAGGTCTTCCCATGTCAGGGGTGTAGGATCTCTATATTGGTCTAAAGGAGATGTTGTTGAGGCTTACATATGTGTTGTATCCTTGAAATGGGTATCTAAATCCATCAAGATTTTGATTGGTGTTTTGGGAATCATTTGAGTTATTGGGCAAGAACTAGGTTTGCTCTACTACAAGGGTTCAAGGAGTAAAAGTAGGAAATCTGACTTCTGGTGTTTGTCAAGATTTGTGGGTAATTTAGATTGTCCAAGGTGGTCATTTTAATCTTGTTAGATACCTCTTAGAGGTAGAGTAACATATTCTTTGAGTTGAGCCTCCCAGGTCTGCATCATTGATAGATTGATAATGGTTGAGGCTATTATGGACCTTACCATTGGGGATGAGTCATTGATTGATTACCCCTTCTTAAAACACATTCCTACACGAAAGAAGAAGAAAGAATAAGGTATCCTCGAGGATTTTCTTAAGGGCCCTACTGTAAGACCGAATTGTCAATTTTTTGAGGTTATAAATGATAAAGATGGAGATATGGAAAGAGAGGCTGATAGATTGATAATGGTTGAGGATATTATGGACCTTACCATTGGGGATGAGTTATTGATTGATTACGCATTCTTAAAATACACTCCTACGTGAAAGAAGAGGGAAGAACAAGGTCTCCCTAAGGAAGTTCTTAAGGAAAGAAAACCAAAGAATAATAAATGAGTGTGGACTGAGGTTTTATAAACTATGTTGTCAAAATTGTGTTTTATTTAAATTATTGTATAAAAAAGGTAGTTTATAAAATAATGTTCCATTATTCAATTGATGTATATATGTTCATACAATTTTTATTTTTATTTTTTAAGCTATATTTGATGATATTTCTTTGAAATTGACACATTTGTGATTTATCCAATTGTTGCCAAACATTAAATAATGCTTGCGTTTGATGATAGGTAGAAGATGTTGATGAAACACATAGTAATACCCAAGATCCAACTGGGTTGTTAAGATTTGGATGAGATGATTCAACCCATCCTTTAAACAATACCAGGGTGAAAAGAGCAAGATTGAAGAGAATACTTCACCAACCAAGAAACTTGAAGAGCCGATGAGATCCTCACATACACCCCACATGACATGCCACCTAGCCTTCCAATGATGATGATCAAGTGATTAGTGAAAATGCAAAGGTACGAAGAAGGATCAATGAAAATGCTGGCTGTGGTTCTTTGGGGATGAAAACAATGATGAAAATAATAATCATATGGTTGACAATAATGATGATAGTAGGGGTAATTACCACCAACATAATGTTGATGATAACAACTTGAAAGACTCCATCAAGCAAGCAACGAAGATACCCATGTTCAAATCGGGTGCAAGTAGGACCTCAAAACTGGCATGAACATTAATATTATTAGAAATCAAGTCACTATTTGGTTGATTAGACAAAGGATTCACTACCCTACTGAAGTGAGTTGAAATCTGTTTCTTACTTTACATTGTCAATTGGTGTACATAATTCGTAAACATTCATCAACTTTGTTTATATTTCTTTAAGGGGATTTTAAAACCATATATTGTATATAAATAGTTCTAGTATAGATTGACATATCAAACATGTTCATCATAAGTCAAACATTCAATTGATTTAACCTATGTCAATCTTATAGGGCACTAAAAACTAAAATATTCCTAGAAGAGAATGTGTTACCATCAACTTGCAGAGAGGCACGTCTATTGTTGGTTGAGTTGGGGATTGAATATAAGAAATTTCATTCATGTAAAAATGATTTCATTTTATATAGAGATGAATATCAAAACAAGGTAGAATGCCC